>KN882695.1:27926-44521 GCA_000934455.1 Apostichopus parvimensis
TTTGTTATGTGTTTACAAAACTGAGTGATTCATTCGTAAAACGGTTTCCTTTTGACGTTATTATTATAATAAGATTTCCATCTTCATAAAATAGTCAAGTAAGGCAAAGAAAAAAAAGAAAGAAAACGGAATTTAGAAGAGGTTCATACAGAATGCATTAGTTTGTTTTACGAAAACAGAGATTGTAGGAAGAAAGCAAAGTTTGTTTACTAGCAGAGTTCTCGAGTCTTTAAAGATCCCCACCAAAAAGTAAATAAAAAACAAAAAAGAAAACAGTAAGAAAGAGAAAACCACAGAGCTAAAGATACGAAAATTTTCATCAACACACAAAAGGCAGACATATTGATTAACCAACCACATACAGCACACACACACACACATAAACTTCATACTCCAAGAAGTTATAAAAATCTTATTGTATGATAGTAACTTGAAATACATTACAAACTGTGAGATCAATGCAGTTTGTTTCTTCTTCATCACTGGTAACCTAACTGAAAAACAACAATAATAATAATCTCTAACCTTCAACAATTTCGTCCTGTTATTTTTTTTCTTTTCTTTTTCAGCAAACTAATTTAGCTAAGTTTAACTAAAATAGCCAATCAAAACCGATTAACAGGGGAACAGTATAGATGTTGAACACTATCGGGTTTGAGACACAGTACCTTTTCTAAATTAAATTTACCAGAAATAAATTTTGAGAGAATTAAAAAAGTCTCTAATTATAAAAGTGAGAGACGTATCAGAGACCTCTAACATTTTCCGATTCATTAAGTTTGAATGGGTCTTAAAAACTTTTCACGTATTGTGTGTACGCGTTATTACATAGCAAAGCGGTCCATTGGTTGTTTGTAAAAGTGCTCCCTGATTAGTCAATATGTTAAAGTGGGCGGGGCTTACGGATTAAATGCATGAGTGCAAAGGTTGGTTGATTTGGTTTTGGTTGGAGTATTTTTTTTCCCTCTTGTACCTATATACTTAAGCAGTCTGTATTGCTAGCTCGTCGAGTGCGCATGTGTTTTCTTTTTCCCGAAGATTTGATATATATTTTTTCTTCAACTCTCCATCATTTGCAGAGAATCTCCTTGGCATAAGGCAACAAACACTCATTAACTATTTCGGACAAAGTTCGAGGGGGACTCAATGTGCACTGAGACGTCTGTTATACGACTGTTCTATATACAATCATCCATTTAGAAGTTATTCATATCTGTTAGGTACACAGACAGATAGTCAAACGCCACACGGACAACACACGCAAGTGCTGACTTTTATAAGGTGTGTCGACGTCAGAGGTATGTTGTTTGTGTATTAATTAAGGACTTTCGTAATTGGATCTCGATTGCCCAAAGGATTGGTGTCTTCCTCGACGTGTTTCTTCGTTATATCGTATTTGGACGACGACGGCTTTCCCAGCAGCAATGGCTGATATAGGAATGATATCACCCAAGCACGGCTACCCAGCGGCCGGACCAGGCTCCATGACGAATATGTCCATGACCAGTATGGCACCCGCGGGGATGGCAACTGCCACCATGAGTCCAATGAACTCTTACCCTGGATCCATGACCATGACTTCGAGCGGTATGCATGGCGGTGGCACCCACATGGGTGCCATGGGTGTGAATGCCCAGAGTATGGGTATGGGACATAGCAACATGAACGGCATGGGAGCCATGAACTCAATGCAGATGTCCAGCTTTGGTGGTATGAACATGGCCATGGCAAACGGCATGAGTAGTCCCATGACCATGAGGTTAGCTCAAGCCCAGGCAGCGGTTTCCTTGGATCGTGTTCGTGCCGAGAAATCCTACCGAAGGTCTTATACTCACGCCAAACCTCCTTATTCGTACATCTCTTTGATCACCATGGCGATCCAGCAGACACCGAGCAAAATGGTGACACTTAGTGACATTTATCAATTCATCATGGACCTTTTCCCTTTCTATCGCCAGAACCAACAGCGATGGCAAAACTCCATTCGTCATAGTTTATCTTTCAATGACTGTTTCTTGAAAGTGCCACGCACACCTGATCGACCGGGCAAGGGTAGCTTTTGGACCCTTCACCCAGAGGCTGGTAACATGTTCGAAAATGGCTGTTATCTCAGACGGCAAAAACGGTTCAAATGTCCCAAGAAGGAGGCCCAGAGACAGACCAAAGATGATTCGCCAGATGGAGAGGATGGTAACACATCTTTAGATGAAGGAGACGGTGGTACGGAGGGTCACATTCCAAAATCGAACACGGGGACACCGGTAGCCTCTCAACCCTCCTCCTCTGCCGACGTCATCACGTCAGACACTCCCGTACTCCATACTTCAACCGCTGGGGACTACGACCACCACCCAGGACATCAGATGGCCACCCACCAACACCATGATAACCACCAGATGATGTCGTTACAGGTACAAAAGCTTGAACCAAACCCAGACAACATGCCATCACCCCACCACACCAGTGGTAGCCCAGTATCTTCCATGACGCATCCAGCGAGTAGAGTCCACCACATGTACCCTACGGGGCCGATGCCGGGCATGCACGGTACACACCCGGCCGCCATGTATGGCCAACATCCAGCGTCTTATCATCCGTTCTCTATCAGTAGCATCATCTCTCCTGAGCACAAAATCGACCCGAAGGCTTACGAGGCAGCGATGGGTTACGGGTACAACCATATGCCAGCTATGAGTTCTCCGATGGTGAAACCGTCCATGGAGTACAGCGGTCCAGTTTCGACGGGAGGAGAAGTAACGTACAGTCAACTCACAACAGCACAAGCTAACCAATTATGAAATAATTCGTTTTTTTAAGAAAAGAAAATTAGAAAAACCAAAACAAACAATGGACTACAACATGTTGACATATCTTTGCCAAATTTGAAACAATTTTAAGTTTTCACATTTTCTTTTTCGTGTGTAATATATATATATTTGAAACGGATCATCGAATCAACGTTGTGATGGACGTGCCTCTGCAGTGACAGTTTGGGGTATTTACAGAATTTTGTGAGTAAAAAAATCGCCCTTGTTATTTCCCTTTTCTTTCCTCCCCCCCCCCCCGTTTTTACATCTTGCTTTGCTAGATAAAACTCCATTGAATTCAGAGACCCCACGCTATTTATATATGTTTTCTAGGTCCCTTAAAAATAGCTCTCAAATAGCTTATTTGATATTGTATTCAATCTTTGTATTCACCAAATACCTTAACGGTCGACTTGACTCCAAATTTTGGGACCGGTAACCGTAGACCCCCCACCCCTCCACCCTGCTTTTCTATTTACATTCTAGTTTATTTATTATAAAATATGATTGTAAGATTGTAGTTAAAATATATTATTTTATGAGGATAAATATCTCTTGCATACCACATTTTCTAGGGCTATATGACACACTGTGTACAACATTATATCTCATGCGCTATTTTTAAACCTAAACTCAAACAGGCGTAGTATAAAATGTTCTAAATTGAGCTACATCATGACACATGAATTAAACATGAAGTGAATATTATTAAACTTCTATTTAGATTTAAGGCATCAGAAAATACACAAAATTAATACCATCATTTTCACCGCTTTTATAGAAGAATATCAAGAAATGTTATCCATTCCTATATAAAAAAAAATCCAATAAATTGTGTAAAAAAACTTGCTTCAAATCAGCTGTTCATATTTAAGAAATACCAAACAATATTCAAGTTTAAAAAACAGAAATTAGGAGAATTTTGACTTTCCCGGATGACTTTATATTTTATCTTTTTTTTTACTCTGTGTTTACGAAATAACTTGATTTTGTTTTGTTAGTATAAATTAACGTGAGTAAATTTGGCCACTTGCCGTTAATATTGACTTGGGATAAGATTGTGTGTGTGTGTGTGTATATATACATACAGTGATTTTGTTTGTGAAGAGTTTGTTTGGTTATAGTCTGCGTTTAATTTATTTGATATTTTCATTTCATGACCGCTGCAAAAATCAAACTGAGTCTATAAATGTTACAAACTCAATCACATTCATCACCAATGGTTTCATTTTCTTCAACGATATTTATTTATAATATTAAAACTGCTAGATGCAGAATTTTTCATGGGTTTTAATTTACCGGGACTGTTACTTTGGGAGGGGAAAAATGGGGGTGGGGGTGGGGGTAGGCGAATGAATCCCAACTGTCAACATTTATCCCTTCGATTTATTTAAATTTTTTCCCTTTAGGTTACGCTGATTACTAAGTCATCAAAATTTGTTCAAACAGTTTTTTATTACTTCGAATGACAAAATATTTTTCGTTTGTTTATAGGTTTTGCCAAATATTTCTTGATTGTAGATATATTAATACTATTATTATTATTACTTTTATTATTACAATTTGTTTCTGTTTTATCCCTCTTTGTTTTTAAATCTTATTTTCAACTTTAATTGTTACCATGTTCTTGAATAACAACTCATACTACCTATAGACTCTTATTATTTACGGGGATTTTTTTTTCTTTGAGAAATTTGAAGAAAAATATCACTTTTGTAAAAAAATTAAAGAGGAAAGCAAAATCAGGTGCCAAATTTATTGTAGATTTTAGAAAATTTAGATTCAGTTGAGGTAAAAGGAAAAGAATTAAGATAAAAAAAATTATGACATAGAGAACTTTTTTTTCATTTAGTTCTTTGGGCTCGGAAATAAAATCCATTCTCTACAATGGTTAATATCGTTATTAATATATTTTTTAAAAGTGTGTAGTGAAATGATTTAAGCTGGAAATTAATTTCATTGTCTTTTTTTAATGTTCGGTCTCCTTGAATATTTTCCTTCTTTTTTTTTAAAGAAAAAATTGTCTTTCTATTACTGTTTCAAATGGTCCGTGCAAAACTGATTTCTTTTTATCTTCGTAAGGTTCTTGAATGTTAGTTGAAACATTTTTTTTCTCCAAAAGTCTTTCAATAACCATGAATTTCACTCGATTAATCACATTGATTGATTGATTTAGATTGCTCCAACCTATTGTCCCATCAATGAATATTATTCATACCAATCCTATTTCAATCCATTAATTGATACGTTATGTATATTTCGTCTGTTTTTTTCTCCTTTTGCTTCTTATTTTTAATGTGATTTTTTTTTTTCATTTTTGAAAAAAATTTTGAGCCAAAGAATTATTTGTGAAGATAAAAAAATATGACATAGATAAAACATTATAACATTTTGTTTGGGTCAATTTTTCTTTTTGTTTTGTTTGTTTCAGTTGTTAGACCTATTTTTACGCTTTGCTGCAGATTTTAATTATAAAGAATATTACTTGTTTCCCGATTTGAATGATTGTGGCAGAAGCGTTTAACAAAACCACATAAAATTAAAAAATAAGAAAAATGTGTGACTGTTTAAAGTAAAAGTTCTTTTACATAATTCTAACTATGCTTGATTGAGAATAATAGCAAGCGGAAATGAAAATACAATAAATAAAAACAATTGTGAGATGAAAGCAAAAAAAAAAAACTTTCGCCAGAATATAATACAATGAAACGGAACAAACTTGGACAATCTCTATTGTTGGGGATTAATATTTACCCAAGGATGGATTTTAGTTTGACTAAAAATGGATATCAATTTGATAGTAAAACGTGAAAATATTTTCAATAATGAAATCGAAACTTGGATTTCCAAGTCCTTATCCTGAAAACTGTATTCGAAAAAATTCAAATCGAAAGTGAAACACACACTCATATCGAAATTATTATTATTATTATTATTACTATTATTATTATTTTGTAGTTTTAATATTGGAAACATGATTAATTTTAGTTGTTCACTTTCGAAGTTTCAAAGGATTTATACATATTACATATTCTGTTACATATCTTATTATGTATTATACATTGCATATGCAGGTACGGGAAGAGCAGAACCTTATAGGATAAACAAAAAACATGTAAAAACATATGTTTTTGCTTAAATATTTATAAAAACCGAAAATAATAATTTAAAAAAAATGCTGTTAAGTTAATTTAATGCAAAAATGTCGAACAGGTAAGAAAAAAAATGATAACTCTTATTCGATGAATCTCGTGAAATATCACTACTAACTATTTTATACTATACGAACTTTGACCCAAAGTTACATGTGAAATAACACATAAAAAGGAACATAGGACATAAAAATAAGGACATAAAAAGGGAACAATTTAAGATTTTTTATGATAGTGAAACAGTTGGATGAAAATGCAAATATTAAATATCCATCGTTCAATCACAAATTCCATTGAATGACTGTTTTATTTCTTCATTACACATTGGCTTTAAAATATCATATTCATTTATTATTATTTAAACTTTTCAAATTTAATAAGAGAATAAATTATATGACATGATTTGAATATTGCAAGAATTTATTATTAACATTAACTTTACCCATGGATGAATAATAAATCGACAATACTAATGAAAAAATATAATGCATCCAAAACATTTGTATCTCTAAAAAGGATTTCATTACATGAGAGCAAAAAAGGCCAAGAAATCAAACCCCATTCCGTAGTAAGTTACCCTAGTGGTACAGAATTAAGAAATGACAAACGCTGTAAAAACGAAAAAGAAAAAAAAAAAACCTTTTCTCAAAAAACGTGTATGAGTGTGTGTGGGTGTACAGAGGTGATAAAAGGATAACAACATGTTCCACAATCCTAATCCAGCTCTGATAAAGTTTATTTCTGTCGCCTCTTGTCTACGTTAACGAAGGGAACAAGAGCCAGCTAACCCCTTAATAAGATGACAAAGTAACAAGCAAGATTGGAAGAAGATTATCGTACTTGATGAGAAGTAAGAAATTATACGGACTATTGAAACCGATGTGTTGAATCGAAACTAATTTGCATGCTCTTTGCATATATGCTTTGCGGACGGGGACGAGTTTGTTTAACCTGTGCAACACAACACAACGACACGTGTATGAGAAATTGAAATCGTAGTGAGTTGAACAATATATAGTTACAAATTGCCACTCAACTTTCTTTTGAAAACTATTCCCTCGCCCTTAATGTTTGTGAGGGTGAGGTGATGAGGGAGGGGTGGGGGGGGGGTGGTAGGTGAAAACTGGAGCTCAAGCGATCACTTAATCGTTTGGAGTTGAATTTCTAGTCTAACTAGTGACTCTCCATCTCACACGGAAGAGAAAAAAAGTGAAAAAATTCTCATATTTTACATAGTATAGTTTGGTGATAATACAAGGATTTATTTTCTTTCAGTGCCTCGCTTTCATCATCTAGTGATGCTTTCAGGGAATAAAACAAAGGCAGGCAATATTTCTATTCAAAGCAAAATTACCACAAAAAAATCTAACTATATGCACTCACTGAATTTGATTGAAGATATTATGTCGATGGTCCATACTCGCCAAAATGTTCATATTTGTAGAGAGAATATTATCTTCACGATTTTAAATATATAATTCGAAATAGAAGCATTATATGCTATAAATGTTTAAAAAACAGAACATATATTTTATTAGAAACATAGAAGCAATGTTGAAATTTTATATAACAAAAATGAGAAAAAAAATTATGAACACGCTTCAAAAAAAAAAAAAAGTTAAATTAACTTTTTTTTTTATTTGTAGGCGTATTTAATTTTATTTTTGTAGATTCACCATCCATTTGAGAAACTAAACCGGAAGCTTGTAGTACATTATCCCTGGGCATCTTTTTCGTATAGATATAATTCTATCAGAATAAAAAAGAAAAAAGAAAAACAAAATTGAAGTTAGAGAGAAACAGAGAGAAGAAATAAACCGTTAAATAGTCCCGCAAATGTCTTCATAGCATGAAGAGAACCAGACGAAATTGCTCAATTTTAATAAAAAAAAGTTGTACAGTTTCCAATAAATCTCGCACTTGGCCGAGTTGTAACGTTGTATAGCTTGGACGGACTCAAGTAGCGCTTGATAACGGGAGAAAAAAAGCCCTGCAGATATACAAGAGTGGGAACAAGTTGTTGAGGAAATCGAAACGCTATTCAAAACGTATAGGATTTCTATAAATTTTCTAAGGATATATTATAATAGTTGAGTTAACTCAACAGACTGTTTCTTCAATCTTTAACGCCTTTGGGGAGTAAAGGAACGATAAGAAAAAAAAGGTGTTTCCGAGACAAGTTTCATCTTGAAGGGTTTTATCATGCGATTAACCTACTTTGGTAAAGACATGTGTTAAGAGCGCGTGTTTTCATATTTTTAGCTTGTAAATGGTTCAATTTTTGAATGCGTAAAAAAAGGACTGGCGAACATGCTGAGAATGGCATTTTTGGTATTACGTTTGCAAATAAAAACAGAAAAGGAAAGAAAGACAGGGTGAGGGAGAGAGACAGAGACAGAGAGAAACAAGAAAGGAGATGAAGAAGAAGAAGAAGAAGAAAAAAATAGAGAGAGAGAATGTGTGCAATTGGTTCATAGTCGATAATGTTTTTTTTTTTTTTTTTTTGAAGAAAGGCTCAAATCTGTTTCCATGGAGGATGGAGAAAATACTCTCTGTATGATAAATGTTACATTTATAGCGGGATTTAACAACTCTGGGGGTGAAGTCACTTTTTGGGGGGTTAAAATATATTGTATTTGTTCATGGAGTAAGCAACAACAAAAAATAAATAAACTGTAAGAGAGAAATAATGGGGTCTTTCAGGAATGCAACAGGTATTCTGTGACTCAACAACCTCCATTATACATTTACATGCAAATGATGAATTCAAGAAAACGTGAACAATCTTGTTTTATATTTTTTATTTTTCAATGACTAAATTAAAAAAATTCAAAGATACAGATAGAAATATGCTCCCGTTGTTTATTTTGTGTTGTTTTATTTTTTTCTCAAAATGAATCGTACTGGCAAGATAAAATAAAAGACAAAATATTGAACTAAACAAAATTATTGGGGGAGGTAGAAACCAATTGACTATACCGCCATTGCTTCAAGTTTAGTTAAAGAAATGGTTGAAATTTTATAACATTTTAACGATATGAATATTGTATTTAATGCCGAAAACATTACCTCGGTGTACAGGTAGCGTGCGATAACAAGGTGAAGAAGAATAATATGGGTTGGGGATTAGGCGGGGGTTTGATGGTTGGGTGGGGGTCAAGGCGGGGAGGAACCCCACATAAACGGAGTCGAAAACACTACCTAACAACAGTGATGTGAAAGCTAGTACAAGTATTTTGGGACTGCAAATGTACATGCACTTTCATTGATCCATCATTACATTTTGTACTCGTAGCGTAACAAAAAAAAAAATCCAACAAAGTATAGCTTCATAAAGTCGGGTCGAGGAACTAGGTTTCTATATTAAAGCCATAAAAGTCGATTGCTAACGTCCTCAAGCAGCCAAGTTTTATTTTCCAAGACAGTGATAAAACTGAGAGACGCGGCATGGCCAATTGTATAGACCCTATTCGGCGAAACTATAGGCCATATGGTTGTGTATAGTCGTTTATACACACGACACGAACACATACGATGTCAATAGAGCTCGACGGGCTTTTATAAATTTGTAACAATGTCACTAAAAATACAGAGCAACCAATAAAGAAGAAAGAAAAAACAAGTGACCACAAATGTGTTATTCGGATAACAATTCTATAGGCGCTACTGCTTTCTTGTTAATAATATGCCCTATTTTCATGGAATTAACAAGTGAATTTAGGGTAGCCTTTATGTTAAAATTCTAATTATATTACCATATTCTATGGTGAATATATATACGAATAACAACAGCTGTGCCCGAGGAGCATCTTGTTGTCTGGGTTCCTATTATTGCATCATTGCGTTCGTTGAATTGGTGGTGGCTTATAATAACTACTCATAACACTATATAAACATGGGGTCATTCTTAATCAAGAATGTTATTAAAAGCGACGAAAATAAATTTTACTCATCCCCCCAATATATATATATATATATATATATATATATATGTATATAGTATCATATCGTACAACTATAACAATGACATAAGCGTTACCTTCAAACTTGAACTTGACCAAAAATCTTCTCATGAAGAGGGGGGGGGGGGGGTGGCAACCCTGTATGTGTCATTCAAAGTTTCTACATGGGTGACCATTAATTGACTTGCTAGCATATTAACAGATAACACACAATACAGCATTAATTATGGGAAGGCAAATACAGTGAACATTCCCGTTACACACATTTTGTGTGGGCTGGGGTGGTTTGGGTGGATGGGTGGGTGGAAGGGATTGGTTGAGAGGGTAGGGATGTTAACGAGTAAAGAAGTACTGTTTTTTTCTTGTTTTAACAATATTTTGCAATATTAATATTAATTCTAACAAACACCAATATAGACAATATAACATTTAATTGGAGATAGCTTCCTTTAACACTGCACATAACTTGGTTCACCAATAACCACACAACCTAAGCGTATGTTACACATACCCAATCATAAGCATCAAATGCATACTGTATACATTAACACAGTTACAATAACGAAATGTACAAAAAAAAAATTCAATCACATTTCTCATTGTTTTCTAAGGTAAATTCTTTTTGTCTCTATGCAGCATGTACTTAAGGTCTCGGTTTTTTTTCTGTTGTGACGCACAGAATGGCCGCAAAAGAAGTCTGAATTTTGTGCCGCTTCTCACAAATTTGAAATTTATTGTGATGAACTTTTCTGTTTCAAATCTCGGTTACGACGTTAAGCCAATTGTCACATCTTAGCCTCGTTTCATTATATGTAGAATTGGTTATAAACGAACAGGCGTGGCGATATAATCAACCAATTTCCGGCTAAAAAAGGTTTTACCCTATAGACAGATAAATGACAAACGCGGACGAGAAGAAAAAGAGGCATTTTTCTTTTTTTGGAATCCTTCGTAAGGACTTTTGTACGGATTGAGAACTATACTGTACGAAATTTAAAGCTATAGTTTATTGTGACAGTGTTTTCTGTTACCAAAATTCCACAAAGAATGTCGCTCATTAACCCCTCACTGTTAAATTAAATTTGAGCACAATGTGCGAACCTTCGATCCTCAAATGAAATCGACATCGCGCCGAAACGTGACTATTCATAAACCTTTGACTGTTTGCTCATTTAAATATGAAAGGAACGTTAGAAAACATTTGCTAATGACTAAATTGCACCTTTTTTTGGAGGGTGGGGGGTGGGGGGGTTGGGCGTTCAAGTTTGGAAGTGATAGACACTCTTTTTTATACATTGATTTATAGGTACATGTGTGTGTGAGATGGTGGGTTGGTCACCGGGTTTGGGGGAGGGCGTTTGAATTAACTTGGGACCTCTGTAACCATTGGCTCAGCGAAACTGGTCCTAGAGAAGGCCCTATATCTATTAAAACAAAGGATATCGGTCTATATGTGCCATTATTACAACATTTGAGAAAAGTCATACATTTAAAATCACTTGTTTTCTGCAACTATTCGGACTCAAAATGTAAGAGGGCGAGAATTATTGTTATTGTCTTTGTTTTAAAGTAATACAGCATTCAGTATTGCTAAACGTTCCTATGTTTGTCATAATCTGTTCATGCTGAGAAATAGTGAAGTGGTAAAATTTACAAATATTAATGTATAATGTGATCCCTTGAGAATTTAGGGCGTTTTGATGACGTAATAAAAGAAAACTCCCGAATAAATTTGTTGTTTTACCTTTGCAAATATTAATTAGTATTGTCCACAAATAGTGAACTAAAGTTAAGTTACGTTGGTAAACAGTGTTTATTTGTTTCTTTGTTTGTCTCAGTATAAAGGAAATTTATTCATTAAATATCACTTAAGATAATATATATTATTATATAAATATTTATATTACAATATTTGTCGTAGGAAAGTCAAACCGAGGCAAATATGCATGTTTGCTAAACTATAAATTTCCGTAACAGAATTTATTTAGTTTTTTTCTCTCTCTCTCAAAAGAATCAAAATAATACTATAATATTCAAAGTAAATGATTTACCTTTCTAAACTAGGGCGGTGAGGGTTGAGTCATTTTTCAGATATCAATGGCCTTCAACCTAACCCTCCCCTCTGCAGAGAAAAAAATACAAAAAAAGATGATAACAAAAAAATAGATAAACATTATCAGCTCTGATAGAGGCAAAGGAAAAATGCCTTTTAGCTATATCGAGGTTCCTGCGAGCCCCATAAATCTAAAAGAGACTAACCTTACCTCAAAAAAAAAGAAGAAGAAGAAGAAGAAAAAGTTACGACTAAGCAAGAAGCATGTATGGTAACATTCTTTTTTCGTGGAGTTATATTTTAGGTAAATTGCTAGAGGCGGGTTTAGAATGACCAATTCCTAAAGAGAGAGAGAGATAAAAAAAGGGAAAAAAAGTGAAGAATACAAGAAGATAAGATCTATTGTATAAATGGAGACATTTTAGGCCATGACCGTGCTTGTATTTCTCTGTTTCTAAAAACCCCTCAAAGCTACGAATTGAATCATCATATACCACTTAATTTAAAGAAACTAGGCCATTAATTTAAATCGGTAAGCAAGCCCTGCCAAAAATGGTTATTCAAAACGAGTTTAGAACAACTTTAACAAGAGCCTTTTTTTTCAGAAACGGGAGGAATTCCTTTCTTATAATTGATTGAAAGCAAGATGGATATTCCGAACTATTCGCTCCGATCAGTTCAACCTTATTGGTTTGACCCTGGAGGAAATTCTTGTCTTGACAAATTTCAATCAAATTGAAGATGTATCAATTTTAGAGGCAATTGAGGATACGAAGGATTCCCTATATGTCCTATTGATGTTCAATCGGTAGAAAATAGAAGGAGGGTAATAATAAAGAAGAAGAAGATGGCGGAGGAGGAGGAAGAGGAAGAGGATGAGGAAGGGAAGAAGAAGAAGAAGAAGAAAAAGAAAGAGAAAGAAGAAGAAGAAGAAATCAATAAAAAATGTAGATGTTGGGGGACAGTACCATATTTTACTACGTATTTTTTATATGATACATCGTGAATATAGTAACGTATATATAGGTAACCAAATACTAGGTATAAAGACAACTTTATTTACGTAAGCTACATATAGTTGTCAGATTTTCGCGACACTGCAGCTAGGGTAAGCTATTTAAGGTTAACTACACACAGTATAATAATGTAGACACAGACAAATTGTATATATACTCACAGCTGATACTTTTCAACCCAAATGAAAACAACTACTATTGAGCTTTTATTTACGTCTTAAGTCAAAGTAAACTTTGTAAGTCAATAATTCGGCAACAAAAAAAAAAAGAGAGAAAAAAAAAAGTTGATCTTTATAAACTCCTGTTTGAAAAGATCCATCTGTCAATATAAATATTAAACAATCGTCGAGAGATGCAAACTCTTTATCTTGTTAGTCGTAGATGATAGAAAACAAATTCGCGTCACAGTCAACATTTACTTGTAGCCCATGTGTATATATGACTTTATTTACACCAACCATTTACAGTAGCGAATTTAAAAGTTTGCTCACACAAAACAACAGGTGTAAAGACATTTCGATGTTCTTTCTCTATATATATACAATACGCGACGTTATTTACCGGTATGTTCTTCGTGTCAAGCAGGCGCCGTTTACAAAGTAAAGTTTTTGTTTTACTAGTTGTTGTCTTTTTGTTTAACAGGTTTCTGAAGGTAATGAATGTGGGATATAATTTGATCTCTGATATAACAAATAGGAATAATTTGATATATAAAAATGCTACAAATGATAAAGGTTTGTCGTGGAATTTTGTTTTTGCTTGGTCTTTCTTCTGTGCAAATTAATTTACACATAGGCCTAGGAAAATTACAATGACAAGAAGAAGAAGGAGAAGAAAAACAAAACATAAAACAAAACATAAAATAAAACAAAGCAATAAAAAAGCAAATGTCATATGCAAATTTGAAGAAATTAATTTATTTCCATTTGATTTTCATATTTGAAATAGTTTTCAAAGTTTTCTGAAATCTGAAATTGATTCTGGTCTTCATACATACGTTAATCAGCTACTGAGTCATAGCATGATCAAACCTGTTAATTATCATATACATACACACATAGTGTATTGTAAACAAGTACAGAATGATTTCAGTCGTTTTGGTAAATTGCAGTTAGTGGTTTAAGACATTCCACGCATTGGCATCACGTTATCACTGTCTTAGATTCCAAATGTGAGTTCAAATGTTGACTTGGAAGCCACCAGACGTGGAATTTGTAATCCACAATCCCTTGCGTGCATGGTCGCAAAAATAACTGCCTGATAATTACTGCATATAAACTCGAAGGGAGAGGTTTGCTTGCTTGACGTATATAGTGAAACGTGGGTGGGTCTAAGAGGGGGAGGGGAACTTGAGTTATTGACCTTTGCATAGAAATTCTCCCACAGTTCATTTCTAACTATTTTAGACGGTACTGAATATTTAATGAGTCCTAATTGTTTAATGTAATATTAAAAAGAAAAGAACAAGATAAAAAAATGATGAAAATGTGTCTATATTAAAAAAAAAAAAAAAACTAGCTCAGTAATATATTGAATTCAACAGGTTATTATACGTGATAAATTATGCACTAATTAGTAAATAGACTCAATTTGTTTTTAAGGATATTAATATGATTAATAACTTCATTTGTATGTATCAGTGCAACACGATTCATTTGTCGCTATATCACATGCACATATTTGTTTGGCTCCTTCACTGATATGTATTTACACAGCCTAACATGAAGCATGATTAATGTTTTCCATTTAGTTGGGAGAATATTACCCCTATTGAAACAATTAAAATGAAATCTTTGCGTATATATTATTTACATTCTAACAATTAGTATCTCTCTCTCTCTGTCCTTTTGAAGGGATTTTTTTTGGTTTGTTTCAAATGAATAAGTTCAAATGTAAATAAAGGCAACAGATTAATTGTGTGGCAATGTCACGCTCCTCCCAAAACTATTTTACATGAGACGGGTTCAAAACGCCAAAATAGGAGAGGGTTTTTCTACGTTGTTATATAGAATCTTTTGTAGAGATGCCGATAACATGCATCAATATGGAGTCATGTTATTAACCTGTTAGGATTGTGTTTTAAAAAGTGAGGGCGCTGCATGGAGGCAACATTTTGTATTTCGCTTTTCATAATTTTATCTAAAAGCATTATACAAAACATCAATTTTTTTTTCATACAGCCACTGAACTTCCGGTTACATGTTCGGGATCTTTACTGCTAACTTATTTCTCGTTTGATTTTTCTATACAGCAATTTTTCTACATCCTATTGACAAAAAGATTTCACAGAACACGACCAAAGCGACGCTCCCCTTTTCTTCAAATTCCCCCACATTCGTCTGCGCTTTTTCTTTTTACGTGGGATTGAACAGCCAAGGTCGAAAAGGTTATGTAGTCGATTGTTCATAAACCGTCGACTTTGGCATCATTTCGAAACCTTATCAAACCGTTCTTGCTTTTTGGCGGGGGGAATAAGTGACTTATTAACAGTAATGAAAAAAAAGGTTCCAGGGGTCGGTTCCATTCTTAACGCCCAGTCATCAGGAGATAAGGAATTTCAAAGAGATAACAAAAAAATAAGCGATACTCAAACGTTATCCTGTTGCCATGGATCGTGGTATAATATGTGTATGTATTTATATGTGTGTGTGTGTGTGGGTGCGTGTATACGTGTGTGGGTCCTATCGAGACAGTACTCATATATACTGAAGACAATCGTAAGGGTTTGCTATATGACCCTCTTCAACTCGAGTTGTGTACTCTGTGACGTCAGTTCCTCCATCGCTGGAATTTTAATGAGAGATGACTATGGAATATTTCTTCGGTTAACGGTCGCGTGTATTTTCATGACGACTTGTTGAGCGAAAGAAAGAAAGAAAGAAAGAGGCATGATAAGTTGCTTGGCTTTAGTATTTCCGTCTATACTCATTTCAATATCTGTTCCTGTTAACAATGAATGAGTTTTTTTTATTGTACACATGCAGGTACTGCTGGTAGCCTATATAATATATTACATATAGCAGATAGCATTATGAACACCATATATGTACTCATGGGTATCAATTCCAATGAACCATCTGTACAGTTCTTCATGCAATGATGATTTTCTTGGAATTATGAATTGCATTTAATATTTCATTGCGAGTATGTGTGACGTGTTACGGATCCATGCATCAATATCAATATCCCATATGGAAGTTCATCGTGATCACGTGGTTACAGTTTTGATGTAGGAAGGTGAACGATGAACGGGAGTAAACACAGTGTCATGGGTGTTCTTAATCTTGTTTGGGCTTTATTCGTCTGTTTTTCGCCTGAAAGTTGCCATGGAAACGCCTTAAAAAAACTTCCTGTAAATTTTGTTTGTCAACAAATAATTCCCATAAATTTTAGGGGAATTTCAGGTTACCGTGTAGTTTTTCTCCTTCAGAAAGAAAAGAAAAGAAAAGAAAAGAAGAAAACAAAACAAAACAAAAAGAAAACAAAAGAAAAAAGAATTAAAACAAAACAACAATAATAACTAACAATAGATTTGATTTAAGCTGGGCTTTGACATGAGGTGTATACCTTACACAATATACCCCTCCCTCCCCTCCTTGCAAAAT
>KN882695.1:44736-55763 GCA_000934455.1 Apostichopus parvimensis
TTTTTCGTCCGGGGGTATAACTTAATAACAAATCCATTGAGTAAAGCTCCAATGTTTAAACTTGTCTGTGAGAGGGCGTGTAACATTTTATGTCAACGTTGCCGCGAATAGACCAGTTTTGGTTTCTGACATATTTTATCAATAGAAGTATATAAAAGAATTTGGTAACTATTCAATCAATTTAATTTTTGTCTCTTTTTTTTCTTTCTTTCTTTCTCTCTCACCCTTTCTTTCGTCGATCGTGATGGTTGATGATATCATATGACCATACAACGTGACGCGTTGGACAATTTGTGGCCCAATTCAATTATAAGGCTTTTCAATAAAATTGAATGGCTCAGAAATGTGAAGGAAACAATGCCAAACCATTCTCCGTGGTACTTTTGTTATACAAAAAAAAGGTTAAACGGTAGTATAGGGTTTTAGTTACACCTTTGACAGCTGGGGTATAGTATAATACCAAAACGGCGGTCCATAAGCAAGCCTATACTTGTGATTGACGGGTGTGAGTATTCTGCCAATTTGAAAACGTTCCCATATTGTAAAGTGATCAGTTGATTGACAAATCTCACCCCAAAATAAAAAAAAAAAATTATAATTCTTTGGAGGTATAAGGGTAGACATTTTCCGGTTGTAGATTGTAGAAAATTGTCACTCTGTCAAAGAATCTGAAAAGAAAAGAAAAGAAAAGAAAAGAAAAGAAAAGAAAAGAAAAGAAAGTAATAATAATTTGTAGTATGTAATGTATAAGGTGTCTGCAGTTTTCTTGAGTGCCCATGGGGGATAGGAAAAGGATTTGGCATGCTTTCTTAACAAGGATTACAGGTAGTAATTTCTGGTCCAAAAAGTAGAAGGGGAAACTGAATCGAAACTAAGGATCCCAATACGGCTAAAGGGGGTTTAAAAGAGAAAGAGTAAAAGGAAAAATAGAAGAAAAATTGAAGATACTGCAATGACATTCGGACTGTATACGATGACCTAATTCCCGAAGATATTAGTCACAAAGATTACGCGCGCTTTTACAAAAGATCACCGGAGATCAACCGACGGAAAAGAAACTTTGTAAGATGATTGCGCATGTCGAAATGAATATTCAACGAGTTCAAACGTTACAACGTTAAAGTGCAATGGTATCGGCTGTACCTATTGTTAAACGTTCGGAAGACAGGTCATGCACTGTAGGAATTGTTTTCATTATTGTTACATTGTTGTTGTACAAAACTATAGAATAGATTGAGTGTGTTAATATAAAGTAGTCACACATTTCTTGAGGTAAAAGCAACAACGTTGCAATGACGTACTTGTTGAATACAAACAACATTGGTGATGCGACATTGTCTTACAGCAACGCTAATAGCAACGTTTGTACGTTTAGCATATAGTTATACATTATACATTCTTCACGTGACGTAACACCATGCATAATGATAACATGGCCCAGTCTCAATGCAAGGGTAAAGGGGTTGAGGGTGGATGTAGTTCTTCTTGCCCATACTATGTCTTTTGTGACTAAAGTAGTTACAAATAAGGTAACTTTTGGGCAGGCAGACACCTTCCCCTGGTCTGATTTTTTCCGCCCTGAAGCAATACACTTTTGAAAGCACTATTGTTTAGTCAAAACTGTATATTTTTTTATATATATTTATATTTTTGATATAGTTGTGTATAGACAGGGCCTGGGTGTCAAGGTCAGCATTTATTTAAGTGACGTAACAAATTAACATTGCACAAAAAGACATTACATCATACACCGAATCTGTATACCTTATGGCTCTCCAGAAATTATGAACAAGAAAAGACTAAAGACATATAAACATGATTACTATAGATCAGGTTGACCGTATAACGAATGTTGACCGAGAGTGGACAAGAACAAAACTGATCTGCTTAGTCTAGTGGCAAGGGTAGGATAATGTATTCCCCAGGTCAGCATCAATATATATATATATAGTAACCACTGACTTTTATTAAAGAACATAGCCCGAGAGAGAGAAGACCGTAGGGTACCCTCATATGCCTTTATACTGGAGAGATTGCACGTTTGATGTTTGAATAGGATTATATAGAGCGTTAGGCAAACTCAACTGGACCGCCCTCTTCAAGACACAAGGGGGCTTAGCTTCAAGGAGAACAATAGGTGTTAATTAATGGGTTTGCCGACCAATTAGCAAGGTACGGTGATATCTGGATGTAAGTCCTGGGAGATTCGTAATTCTCCATAGGCCTATAGTCGAGATGTCACAGAACAAACGGACAAACCAATTACAGCGACGCACTTGGGTATTTAACCTATACTTCATAGATATAGCGGTTAAAGCTTTTCAAATTAGAGAAAATCATAAGAGAATGTGGCACAGTTATTCCGTCTACATGAAATATCCTGGAAGTATGATTTTCCACTGACCAAGTGCCTGCTAAGAAAGACAGAGAGAGAGAGGGGTGGGGGGGGGGGGGGGGGTGGGGGATGGGAGAGAAATACGGAGAGAAACACGTCGTTGCGTGAAAAAAGCTTTCATTTATTAAAGTGATTGGAAATTTTGCCATCCTTTTTTTCTGATCATTACGGCTATAGTTTTTCAAATTGATTTCTTTTGATTAAAGTGTGATCCTATAAAATATGTATCTATCAATCCAACTAGACAGGTCCCTTACTTTTTAAGTTGGGTTGAACATGCAGTAGGTCAATAGATTTGGAACCGATTGCATGCTTATATGTAGACGGTAGAGGGGAAACCGAAGTGCTTCACAACGTTCAAAAATCAGAACGTGTATAACACTAACCTCGTCACGAAAATCTGCCTACTAAACCCTTTCGGAGTGTTGTCGTGGAAACTAATTGCTTTAATTAACTTCACACCGAGCAGAGAAAAAAAGACCGACTACTTCGGTCGTGAGAAAGCTATAGATACCACGAAGCATCGCAATTAAACACTGTCCTTTAAAAATTTCAAGTGAGTTATAATCAAAAGAATTATACGAGAACTCATCGTCAAAGAATATCTTCCAAGAGAACTGAGAATTAAGACAAAGCTAAAAACCAAGAAGAAAGGCCAGCCAAACAGAAAAAAATCTTGAATGATTTAACAAAGAAATAAACACAGAAATCAACTCTTAATTCTAAAAAAAATAAAAATAGACAAAGTTTGATATTAAGTTGAGGGATTAAATGAATAATCCTTTTACACAGCACACTTTCTTATACTCAGTTTGTACCGGCTGTACCTCCCCTTCAGCGTATGGGTAAACAGACCCCCCAGGATCGGGGTCTGGGTGTTTCGAAAAGGACTTTAATTGATAAATTAAAAACGATAACACGACAACTCGTTTCTGTCGAGATTGGTTTTTGTATAAGTAAGGAACAATCAGATGCTCGGAGCTTTCGTGTGACTCATTACGGCCCTAAGATTAACAATGGGAGACCCGCATTGTCCCCTTACCTGCTGGTGAAATTCCAAATTCCTTTCACCTTCTAAAGATTCATTTCATCGCCATCAAAACAACACTTCCTTTCCCAATAATACGAACTCGTACAAAATATCTTCCTCACTTTTGAGGAAGGAAGGAGAAAAAAAGATAGAGAAAAAAACCTCTCAACTTAAATCGAGGACAATAGTTTTTCGTCTCCTTAAGGTGCTATTGTTTTGGAAACTTAACTATTGTCCATTTATCTGAGAACAATAAGGTTTTCAATACCAATACACCAATGAGGCCCGTAGGGCCAAGATTTGGACGATTGTCAGAGTGGCTACATAAATGGTATAATAATAAGAAGCAGAGAAAATCTGTGTCATCGTTAACGAGATGACGAGAAAGGTGACAAAGCAGGTAACGTCAAGACATTGAAGTTAAAAGTCACCAGGTGAGGTGAGGTGAGGAAACAGATTTAGGCTGGCTGCATGGCTAAACTCACGATTTCGGGGTTTAAGCTTCAAGAATGATCACGTTAAGAGGTGTACAAACAACGCTGAACACATAAACCCAAAACACATACGGTGTACGGTATATGTACGAACGTATGTATGTATGTACGGTTATATATATATATTTAATTTGACCCATTAAGGATGGGTGGAGAGAGTGATGTCATCGTGGTTACTCAGTTGAAAATGTCTATGTTTTACGCTGTTATATTTAACCAATATTTCGCAAAGGAAACTAATATTTCTTCAACATAGTTGTATTTTGATAAAATTCTAACCACAGGTTAACAGACATTCCAAATATGTCAAATTTTAAGGACAACTCAACAAAGAGATAATAATAGAAAAGTAAAGCTTTGGAGAACATTTACTCGTGATGACGTCACAGACCACCCACTGTGATCTCTTCCACGAAGGGAAAGAGTCAAGGGTTTAGCCTGTCAAACTACGTTCCATTCATTCAATCATATCTTGAGTAAGGAAGGGACAAGCTATAGAGATGGGGTTTCCAACTAACAGTGTGGAGTATTTCCTTTTCCATATAAGTATAACATTGTCTCCTCCCCCTATATACCTTTAATTGTCAGTTATAATATTGTGTAACATATAATGATTTCTATATATCTATACATTCAGTCTTCTTATGGAAAGGAATGGATATCACCGACAACAAAATTTGACTGGTGGGTATAGGTTGGCAGTTATATATATCAGCTGACAGATGGGTAAACTATTGTATTACAGATCGGTTGGTAAAGCAAACCGCAATTTTAAAGGGAGGAGGTGGACATACAGGCATGGAGGACAAATATGCCACGCCTACCTTTTTTAAAGTGTGACTTACATCACAAATTTGGTCTTGAAATACGTCATAGTCCAAGAAAAAGAAAAGAAAAGAAAAGAAAAAGAGCGGTATGCTTCTTTACCTTTACCGGTCATCATGCTGTTATAAGCGTTAAAATATATGCTAAATATCTCTGGAAAGCTCCTTTAAGGATGAATTAGTGATGACGCCAGCTCCTCGGTACAGGCGTCAATGTTAATGGTTAATCCATTGTTGTATAAATTATAATTACTCACCCAAAACTTGTGTTGTTATTTTCTTTCAATACAAACAAGATGGCGCCATTGTATGACATTTAGAATCATGACACCATGAAAAAATTTGGCATGAATTATAACAATGTTATTTGAGGCTATCACATGTCTTGAGTTTTCCTATAACTAGTCTTGTGTTGCAAATGATGAAATGACGTAAAGGTATGTGTTAGTCTCAGTAGTCCAGCAGCTTTCATTAACGAGACTCAGATGTTTAAAGGGACATTTCTCAAAATAAAAAAGTGACGGTATAGACACACAAAAAAAGTGGACTGATATTCAGCTGACAGTGATCTGCAACATATCATAATTAAATTTTGTGTTTAAAGTAACCCTTTGAAGATTTCGCGCAATTGTACAAAATGATCATTTCTCTCTTTGCTGGTATATACATTCAGTCGTTTAATCTGATAGTATCATTGATGCATATATTAACTACATAATAAATGCCTCAGAATCATTTAGTATACAAACATAAGTTTGAAATTAATTTTGTCAATTTATTTACACAAACCGTAAAACAAATTCATGTTCCATGGAAGATTAGTTGGTTCTTTATATGAAGGTATTGTCATACATCAAATCATTAATATCACAAAAGGAACAATATTAATTTTGCTTGTCTTGTGGGGGCGGTGGACCGGCAAAACATTAAAACAGTCTAACCAGATAACGGTTTTGTTCAGTACCTTCATATGCATGGTTCAAATCTGTCCTGAAGTTTCCTTTAGATATCTCTCAAGGGGAACTTCTTGATCTTATCGGCTTTCAATATGCAGCTGTTCATTTTCTCATCATTGTATATTAAACATATTTCTCATTATGTCATTTTCCTGAACCGAATAGGTTTCTTATATAAACATTTGTACAATTTGTGTGTGCGACAGGCAGGGATGGGGTGGGCCGGGGTGGGGGGGGGGCAAGGGTTTCTCCCAAAATATGAAATAGAAAAAACGTGAAATACCTGGCAAAACTGTTCTGTCTACCCCAGGGAGAAGAGCTGGTTTTTCTTCATTCTAGTTATGCTATATGCATTTTATTTAAGAAAACGTCTTTATTCCAGTCATTTTTAATACTTGGAATAAATAGAACACTAAAACATAGAGTAAAAACATTTTCCTATGAAACTTTTATTATAGCAATAATAGAATACTAAAACCCTGAACCAATAAATGGATGATAACATCACTGAAAACTTTAATCCGCTCTCAGAAGTAGAAAAGGAAACTTGTTCAAATGACATCAGTTGTGGTGCTGTAAATTGCTCTTTTGTTTCTGGTAGCGTTCTATTGTCTACTTGTATCTGTTTGGTTTTGTATAATTGTCCTATTGTCTTCTACATGAGATCCGTTCACTATGTATCATTTTCGTACATAGCTTTACTAATATTAATAAAAGCAAAACTACATTGCATGATTGCAAGTACGGTTTAGTAACGTATACCCCAACATTATTGTTGTAACCTTACCGTTAATATATGTATAGGCTAGTATACGGTATATGTATACAGGCTATATAGTGCGTTATTGTAGTATTAAGAAGAACGGCGTTCGCAGAAAGTATCCAAATAGTGTTGGTGTATTTTAGTAACAGCGAGAGACATTACATCCAAACGAGACACAGCCATACAGAGTCGTTATAGAGAGATTGAGATGTAGGGCGGAGGGCGGTGTGGAGTCACATAACTTTATTTTTCAATGGGCGCAGGAGGGCGCCAAAGGGAGCAGGACCCTGGCGCTGAGTCCTGCCGGAGGGCGAAACCTTCTTTAAACAGTTCTTGTTCTTTCGCGATGCTTTGATAGTCCAAAATACATAAAAAACGTGTAAAAGTAAGAAATATTTTTTAAAGTTTGGAACGTATTTACTTTTTCGATTTTCTTTCGCAAAAATAGTAATTACTTACAGTCAAAATGGTACAACAAAAGAAATCATTTAAACTTCCATTCAACACACATTATTGCTGCGATTACTATCAACAAAACACATGTTCATATAGTACACATACATTATTGTAATATTAGTTAACAGTACAGTTCAAACGAGCCACTTGACTTTAGACTCGAGTCATTACCCAGTGATTTTCATGACTCGAGTCAATTGACACTTGTCAGTTTATCCATCTCGATGGTTGGGGGGGGGGGGGGGGGACTTCTCAAACGTCTTATGTTTTAGATTAAGTGAGTCGATTCCACGTTACATCACTGGTAACCATTAAACTGGAACAGGACGTCCTTTGTTTAAGAAGACAGAAGACAGAAAATAAAAGAAAACAAAGATTACAGTTAATAACAGAAAGCACCGTGAAACGGATTAATGATAAAACAATGCATGCCTTCATTTTGTGATTTAATCTGTGTATCAATGATTTATAGATCACCATTTGACAATGTTAAAAGTGTAAAACTTCTGTGTAGTCGTTTTCTAATTTTGAATGATTTTATGGAAGTAAAAATTATTGATTATAGTGATTAATAAGAACTACAAGAAAAAATAAATAATAAATAAAAAATACCAAAAAAGGAAAAATTTCCGAAACTGGAAGTAAGTGTTAAAATTTAGTAATTACATGTTTGATTAAGAGTGGAAACACTTAATTTTTTTGATTTACTATACTAGAATGGTTTTTTGAAGTACTCATATTTAATTCTAAACAGGACGACTGTACCGCTTTATAGGTAAAGATTCTATCACCATGGCAACCAAATACACAATACCATTGAACTTTCGTCGAGGGTAAACACAAATTTAGAGTTTTTTGTGTACAGAGCGGGAGAAGAAGAAGAAGAAGTACAGAGCGCTTTTTCTAACTTATATAGACTGAAAATGGAGAACGCAAACATATCGCCGAGTAAGATTTTCAAGGCATGGTGTTGAACTTTGGACAGGTACCATTTTCCACGTTCTGTTAGTATAATGTGGCAATATCAATTGTTGAAAGAGCTAAAAGGGAAGCGAATAGCACACAATGAAGTTTACCTGATATTCTATATATATATTTATATACATATATATATCAAATATAAATATATGTAAAGTATTGAATGTTAAGTATATTTAGTCAAGACGAGCATTTCGTCTTTGAGTAACTTTAACGTTGTTTGTCCGATACGGATGGAAAGAGTAATTACTCCCTGTAGTATATATATGGTTAGTACGAAAACTTATGTGCACAAAACGAGTACACACACACTGCAGCAAAATGAAGAGGAGATGATAAAAAGTAAACCCTGGTTAACGGAGAGTCAACACGAAAAGCGGCAGAAATTCAAATAAAAATGTAATATATAACAAAGCCTCTAACTAAGTCTGAAGTGTGAGAGGAGTATGCGATGGTTTGAGATGAAGGTATATATATATAGGGTTTGTCTTTACGTTCGGCATGACCAAGACGAGCCTTGTTTTTTTTTTTTTTTTTTTTATGGTTGAAGACGTATTAGTGTGACAGAGTATAAGGTTTATATTTGCTATCAAGGATCTTGATATACGATTTCAAAGTACATTTTACTAGTTAGAATGTCAATTTGGTTTAGTCTTAGAATAACCGTCGTGATGAAAGGAGACAGAGCACTGGAGATGCTGGAGGAGAACGAGAGAGAGAGATGGAGATGGAGATGGAGAGGGATAGATGGAGAGAGCATATCATATTGTTAGAAGAGGTTGCACATTACAACACGGGAGTAAACCAGGCGATGTGAGGTATGCCTGCACAGTACAGCGAACAAGCGAATCACAAGCGAATCACAAATGACTGAGACCCCAACAGAGATTTGGGCTGAACGGCGCCGACCAGCTGTGACAGGTCACACGTATCACGTGAGTAGGCATATACAAGCAGTATCCGCAGTACTGAAACATGCGAGAGTATACTAAACACTTGCGTGGTGTCATCTAACTATAAGCTAATTATACATTGTAAATGTATCTATCTAGCTATATATATATTCATATTCATATATACATATATGTATGTAGTGTCTGACAAACTAATGATTAAAAAAAAAATCACATTTGTTATGTAATACCGTATAATACCACGTATAAATCCTTAAAAACATTAAATCACAAAATTCAATTCACATCATATGACAGCGTCAAGAGTATATATGTATAATGTGGAATTTAAACTTCATTGAATTTTCACTTTCACTTCACTCATACGCAAATTTAGCTTGTTATGGATGTCCAAAAATTTGGAACAAGTTTTATGAGATAACGGAGGTGGGTTACGTATTTATCTCTCAACATTGAGGTTTGAATACTTCAAGCACCCTTTTGAGTTTCGGGTGCATAGGCGTAAGGTGTTGGGGTGGAGGCGCGACGCGGGGGGGGGGGGAGAATATTTTAAGTAGTTTTCATAGTCTGATCAAAAGATACTTATTTTTATGTGTAATTATTAATAAACAAACACACTCCCGATAAAACGTTCGTCAAATTATGTTATTAAGTTCATTTTCAATTCAGTGGATGCATGTCGTTCTCACTCACGGAGATGGGACTGTCACGCAACCCCACCCTCCGATCCTTCTGTTGAAAACTTTCAAAGTGTTCTTTTTCATAAATTAGAAGTGCCCCTTTTTGTTAATAAAAAGTACGGTACTTTTTATCCATTTAAGTAAAAAGTAAGTAAAAAAATGAAAAAAAAAAAATTGTTGTTTAAAAGATTTCCCTTGTTGAGTGAGTAAGATAAATGTAATATGTCTTTTTGTTGAAAATGAATTTAAAATGAATTACAAATAATAATAAATTCAAAAGTGCTGTTTTGTTGACAAACATTCGAATATTGAATTTTTTTGGTAGCTCACAGAATGCACTTTGTCAAAACGTTTTGTGGTGATATAGTGGTTAGCCCCCTCAAATCAAAGTCACATGTCTCATTTGCCTTTCGAAGTTGTCTTCCTCCCCGAACCCACCCAAACCCACCCCTCCCCCTCATCGCATGTGTTATACGGTCCCATTCGCCCTAACCCTTTACCCTATAACCCTGCTCAGTATTACAGAACCAAAGACCTCTTACTATCATTCCAGCCTGAGAAACTTTTTCTCTCTAAAGTTTCTCTCTACATGCGGAGAAACAGTCAGCATGAGTTGCAGTATACAATTATAACCTCAACAGGCTATAGCCTATAGTACCGTATCCCCTTTTGAAATTTCCAAGTCAGTTTTACACCTCATTAACCAACACGTATATTCTACAATGCATATGGTGCGATTTCATTCTGGATAATCAGGTGACAGTATAGTTGGGCAAAAGAACGACAATTGACAGGTAGAAAGCCTATTATTAACAACTTTATTAACCGTACAATACATATATATATATTTCTTTATTCGTCGTCAAAGCCAATCTGTGGTAAATAGCCTTTTTGAGGTCGGTGACACCCTAACAACATAATATAGAATATAATCAACTATATAGTTTATTTTTGTCATATACCTCGGGTCATTCACTTCAAGTTATATTTTTCTTTTCTCCCCCTCTTTTTTCTTATTTTGATGATTCGGTTTAATATTGAAAGCCCTGCTAGACACCTTTTGTGAAAAACTAAAAAGGTGTGTAACCAAGATACAATTAAAAAGAGTAATATTTGACAAATTAAACCAAACACAGGTAAGGAACAAATAAAATAGTAACTTTATCGTTGAAAACAATCCTTTGTTAAAGTTCTTGCACTTGTCTTGAGAACTATACACATCGAATTTCCCATATCCATAAAATCGAGTTTATGACTCTTAACATTTAATTAAAAGTTCACCTGTATAAAGAAATGATTTTTTGGGGACGGAAATGACTCCGAAGTAAGAAACGTTTCTTTTTTTTTTGGAAGGGGGGGGGGGGTTCTTTTGTTTTTTTAGACTTTTCTATATCAATTTGTGCAAAAACAAGCATCTAAAAGTTCAGTGACCTTGTATGATATAATTTAGTGGCAGAAAAATAGCGCAATAAATTATCCTAGAAGCTGCAAAGGTGATCATTTTCACCCCGTATTAGTCCAAGTGAATGATACCAGA
>KN882695.1:120880-134265 GCA_000934455.1 Apostichopus parvimensis
TAAGATTTCCTGATCCTTACACTGATACCTGTAATATACTTTCAGATCCTGTAATCTTTAACGTATGACACATCTATATTCTATTGTAAGATTTCCTGACCCTTACACTGATACCTGTAATATACTTTCAGATCCTGTAATCTTTAACGTGTGAATCTTTAACGTACGACACATCTATATTCTATTGTAAGATTTTGTGATCCTTACACTGAGACCTATAATATACTTTCAGATCCTATAATCTTTAACGTATGACATCTATATTCTGTTGTAAGATTTTGTGATCCTTACACTGATACCTGTAATATACTTTCAAATCCTGTAATCTTTAACGTATGACACATACCCGTAATACAGTTTCCAATCCTGTACGTAATACATACCTGTAATACATTTTCAGATTCTGTAATTCTCCTTGTAACTTTTTGGCTTTGAGGAGAGCGGCATCTCTTTCTTTCTTGGAAGACTTCAGCTCATTCTGGAAAGAAAAGAACAAAATGGGGAAACCGTGAAAAATATTTATTTCACCAACTCTTACATCCATGATACTCCAGATTTCCTCAGGAAACTTGAAGATATCAAGAACCAAATCCCTGGTACAGCCATCATCGGTACTTTCGACGTCACTTCTCTTTACACTAACATCCCTCATGCTGAAGGTATCGCAGCCACGTGTGCAGCCCTGTCTAAGAAGGTCCACCCTTGTCCACCTATCTCTCACATCAAAGTTCTCATGCAACAGGTTCTCACCAAAAACAACTTCACATTCATGGACAAGCATTACCCTCAAAAGACACTGGACTGCCATGGGTACCAGGATGGCTCCTTCCTTTGCTTGCCTGTTTATGTCTAGCCTTGAAGAAGGCATGCTCAGTACAGCATGCTTGTGTTTACATGCTCATTAACCTGTCTGTATTCTATGCGTGTTTTTGTCCCTTCTGTTACTCTACGTTACTTGTAATTTAGCCTCTGAAGAAGATCCTGCTAGGATCGAAACGTCAGGCCAACTAACTTTTACACATTCTATTACACAGGCTCTCTAGTAGATAAGCAGTTTGCTAAAAGTTTTATTTTATTTTGATTTACAATATATTTATTAAAGGATGAGTTCAGCCAAAAGTCTAGTGTCAACGTAGCCTTATCCAATGAAATACAAGGACAAAAATCTGATATGATGATCAATAACGCATTGTCTTCATTTTACTTGAGAATGCAAAACATCTTATATCTTTCCTTATATTTGAATATATTCTTACATTTAAAGAATTTTACATTATTTCTGAGTCGCTGATTTTCCTATTTAAAATGACTGATCCATCCTTTTTAATCTGAATGAGCAAACACCGATTGAACTAGGTCGAATGTCAAACATTTAACACTCTTACTATTAAGACATACATAAAATCAAAAACTTGGAAAGTTGGAAGGATAAAAAACTTTGGATGTAAACAGATACTCTCAGACTGGCCGTTCTGCTCAATATGCTACCATGGCAGCAATGTAAACTTATCATTTTTTTTTTAATTCTTACACTGCAGTTATGAAACATGGCTGATGATAGCATGATGAAACTTTGTGAAGCACCTCCTTTTATACAGGAAATAAATTTAAACACCATGCCAAAGTAAGCTGTGTCCAAACAACCCCCACAAAAAAATCTCCCGCTAACACAAACTCACAGATCATTCTTTATAATGTGAGAACGAGCATAAAAGTCTCTAGCTGACACTGAAGATCAAACACACTAAGTGTTTAGAGATAGCAGAATCACAGGGTCTTTTAAAGTACTGGAAAAACACATATATCTTGAGAAAATGTACACCCTTTCAGGGATGTGCCCAAGCTGGGCGGCACTGGGCGGCCCCGCCCAGCACTGTCTTAAAAATCGTGAATCACGCCCAGCACTATTTTCATCCAAAATCCCGACATTCCTAACAATGTATTCAACATAAATTGGGCCTAGCCTATGCCAAAATCATACAGACTAATAATGCATCAGTTACGCATGCGGGAAACATAATTTACGGCTCTCAATCGGTCCCTTGTAAAATCTCTTTGAAACAAACTAATAACTTTTACCAGGTACGTAATATATTTCACTGAAAAAAATTTTAAAAACTGTAAATTGTTAGCAAAACTAGTACTTGTGTATGTGCTTAAAAAGCTACACAAGTGCCAGCATTTCGGATCTGGGCACCTTCAAAACTCGAAAAAAAATTCCCTTAAACCCCTTTCCAAGGACGGCGATCAGTATACCCGGCACTCAGGAAATCCTGGGCACATCCCTGCCCTTTTTCTTTTTTTGGACTTGAACCATCAAAAACAACTATCGTTCTTGGTGGTAGTTTGACCTACCGTAAGAAAGTCTGCATTTTTCCGCTTAAATTGTGAATCTTCTTGATTCTTCTTCAGTTGGATGACCTCCCTCTCCAGTTTCTTACTCTGATGGGAGAAACAAAAGAATTCACGGATAATGGTTCTACAGAATAAACATCTGCCTCCCAATCCCATCTCCCCCACCCCCCTCCTGTCAACAAAAGTAAAACCTCTTTCTTGAGGTTGCAAAATACACTATCACCGACATGATTGTAGAAAATACCATTGAGACAAATATTTCCGATTTGAAATGTTATAAAATAAATTATATAATTATATAAATATTATTATAAATGCTGAAAATAACAAATCATTCAAGAACATGAAATACACACAGTAACTTGTCAGAGAAATGAAATATATAAAAAACATTTTAATTGCACTCTTCCCCAAAATTTGTGGAATTTTCCTGAACAATCCAAACTATCTTTTTTGGTTGCTGTATCTTTCAATGAAATTCTCTTTAATCTTCTCTGTCAAATAGGCTTCTCAACTGCGTCCATCTCAGAGGTTTAATTATCAAATTTATCTCCAAAGCTTCATTGAAGTGAACAAATACAAGCCAGAGGTAAAGTTCCTTTGTTCGACATTATTTAAAAATTATAGAAGTCCAAACTTCACTTTTTCCGTAAACACTGATTTTATCTTGAAAGTTTCACCGAATACTTGTGTTCCCTGACCAACAACCCTCTTACCTCTGGAGGGCCTTACCCCTAGACAAAGAAGACATAGATGCCATGTTAACGGTGTCCAGCATGAAACCAAACGCTGTACCTTTTTGTACTCAAACTTGACAGTCCCTTGAAATGTTTGGTCCCCTCTGTCCTACAGTTAAGTTGGAAGTTAAACCTCTCCCTCATAAATTTGGGTACCCAGTGTTACAGTTATAACTTGCAGAAATTTGAAAATTCTTTCACTTAAAATTATCTCTAGTACCTTGCTATTTTGATCAGTTTTGTTTGTTTCTTGTCAATTGCATTCATCCCTGTGAAACTGGATTCAATTCCAGTCATATCCTTTTTTTGCCACATTTCTAACTGACCTAGGCAGGCCTCGATATTCAGCTATTTTAGTGGCTAAATGCCAGTGGATTTTATCGTTCACCAGTAGAAAAACTGAGCAGGCACTGGCAAATTTCCTGCCAGTAGACATTAGAAACCTCAACACATAGTAACTGGGTTAACAATCATAGGTCAAAGCATCGGCATGATTTACGTACCTAACATAAGCCATGTATATACTATTTATTATCAAATGTTATTTGGCTGCCCTCAAAGTCTGTACACTAAATGATGTGTGTTGCAGTTGATTTCAGCCAGTAAACTTTTTAAGCAATGGCATGTTTTTCACAAGTGGCTAAAATTGTCAAATCCTAGGCAAGCTAAGATGTAACTTATTTGTTGCTGATGTTTATTTTTATTATATTTCATAAATGGTTCACTTCATGCACCCCATGATTTTTCAAATAATAAAAAAAAAGGAAAAAAGAAAGAAAAATAGGAAAACACCTTTCACCAACTTTAAGGCAAAAAGACTAAAATGGAATATTTCATAATATTTCTCACATGGCAACTACTGGGACATGCCCTCATAGCACAAAATTTAAGAAAAATGATATATAGAAACGCAAAATGATGACTCATGCAAAATAAAATTTCAAAACTCTTTATCGCAAAACGACAAATATATTTTTTTCCTGATAATTTACCAGCGTTATGGCCGCATCCTTCTCTTCAATGATAGCCCTCATTTCCTCTGACGTGATCCGTTTCCTTCTATCTTTGCTGCTTCCAATCTGACTCACGATGGCGTGACCGTACTTGCGGATGTCAGAGTGGGAGTTTGCGTTACTTAGTTTCTTCACCAGACTGTGTAATGCCTGAAATAGAGACATGGCAAATGAAAAAAAAACAAAAAATATGTTTCTTCAATGGATCTGACATACAGCTATGTCACCTCAAAGTCAACGACCTTTGGAAGAGGTCGTATAAATCTCTATGCAACACATAAATTTGTTGGAAAGAAATCCACATGTGCTCTCCTCATGGTTATCGATAACTTTCCCCGAGACTTTCTCATCAAAATAGATAAGCATCAGAAACAGTCATAAAAATGGAAAGAAAAAAAAAATCGGATCAAATTCGTTGTACCCAATGGTGCATTTTTTGAAAAACAGTGGAGCTTCATTCAAGGGGTTACTTGGCAGAGACAAAAACAGACAAAACGATGTTATGCATTTCAACCCGAACCAAAAAGAGTTCCTGGCTCCCAGCTGGTCCTGGGTTGTTTATGGCAGTGAGGATGATGAAAGGTTGATGGGAGAGGAAAGAGCACATCCCTCTGCACATGTCGACTACTTCCTGTTTCTTATTATTGAATGCCAGATAGGAACAAATACTAAAAAAGTTTGACCCTAACAAACAACAATATTGTGCCATCTGCCTGTTCTTGTCCATCGTTTACATTCCCCAACAATTAATCATCAGGAAATATTCAGATATATTCATTTGGGCTCAAACATTCCACCTTTTGAAACTAATATATATATATAAAATAAAAATACTGTTAAATGAGCTTGATATTGTATAATGTAACAGCATCAAGCTGCAAGTGCCAAGATTGTCTTTGGGTAGTTGAGTGATATACTGCACACTTCCTGACAGAACCACTTGTTGTACCAATCATGAAACAAGTTATTGGCTTTAGCACCCTACCTGCCTACCCTGTATATTGCTCAATCTAGTTATAGTGTAGGCCTTAGGCTAGAGTAACCTACCTGCCTACCCCACATATTACTCAATCCATTATAGTATATGCCTTAGGCCTTAGCACCCTACCAGCCTACCCCTGTATATTGCTCAATCTAGTTATAGTGTAGGCCTTAGGCTAGAGTAACCTACCTGCCTACCCTGCATGTTACTCAATCCAGTAATAGTAAATGCAGGATAGGCTTTAACACCCTACCCTCCTGCCCTGCATATTTGCTCAATCTAGTTAAAGTGTATGCCTTAGGCCTGAGCACCCTACCTGCCTACCCAGAATATTTGTTTATTCTAGTTATCCTGAGGTTTTGATTTTGCCCGTTCCTCTGCCTCGACTAATCTTTTGCTCAGGCCCTCATAGCAAATTAATTGCAATTACCCATGTTGTAGGGTAACTGAACATTAAAAATCAAGAGGTAACCGGACAAAGAAGAGACAAAAGGCCATTGTTGTGAGTTCACTGTATTCTTTGCTCACCGCATCTGTGTGAGTGTAGTCATCATTGGAATTAACATCCGTGCCAGAATCAAAGCCATCTCTATCTTCCATCCTCTTGGCTCTGTTCAGGGCATCATCTCTCTCATCATTAGCCAAATTCATCCTCGCTAAGATGGCCTCATCATGCTTCTTCTGTGCAGCAAAGATCTCCTCAACCAGGGCTGAAGAAAAAACAACAAAGAAGAGGGTATTAGGACAGTAAATTATGTGAGAAAAGTGCTTAGAGATACTTGAATACAAAATTACAGACAAATATTTAAATCCTATTCTAGTAAGAAACATATGCAAAGGTCTTCTCTACCTGGGGTTAGCAAGTAACTATCGAAGATTATAATGTGTATAAATTGATAAAGACATCAAAAGGAATGCAAGACATTCACACTCGCGGATGACAAAATAGTTGAAGCCTCGAAAAGGTACTCACTTGTAAAGAAACCACTGAAGGAAGACCTCAATAAGTCAAATAAAGCTACCTATTCCTTTTAAACTGGTAACTTTGAGTCACTTCTTTCATATACGCCAACACATTTGGTACTTTTGCAGGTTGTTCACGCTAAAAATGCGATAAGCTAGATGCAACTTATATCAGATTTGGCACTTACAAACATTAGAAGTATACTATTTGAATATCAATGTCAATTTGTTGTAAAATGATCGCCTTGTCACATTTGATATACGTAAAATTGACTTATTAATCGTACATTTCATAATATGGCAGTCTTGCAGAAAGAAAGGTAACTTTGGGCTGGCAGTTCAGCTCGTAAACTCTCGAGTTGGATTGGGAACTTAGAGCCTTTCCTTCCATACCTGTGTATGTATTTGTGAGTAATGTCTAATGTACCATAGCACAGTTTGTATACCACATAGGAAGACAAACAACTGGCCATGGCCATTCCCTGTACTCTGTAAAAGAGTATGTATGTATTGGTGAGTAATGTCTACTGTACCATAGCACAGTGTGTATACCACATAGGAATACAAACAACTGGCCATGGCCATTCCCTGTACTCTGTAAAAAAGTATGTATGTATTTGTGAGTAATGTCTACTGTTGAGTAATGTCTACTGTACCATAGCACAGTGCTGTATACCACATAGGAATACAAACAACAGGCCACTGCCATTCCCTGTACTCTGAAAAATGGTATGTATGTATTTGTGAGTAATGTCTACTGTACCATAGCAGTGTGTATACCACATAGAAATACAAGCAACTGGCCATGGCCATTCCCTGTAGTACCTGTGCTCTGCAAAGTCACCCACACACAAGGCCTTGCTGGATGACATAACTATGTATAATAGCCACGTTAGCCCTAGGAGTAATTAACGTATTCTGATAAAAACAAAACGTTTTGATAACGTTATAATACACATGCAATGCATTCTTCTGAGCAATCTTTCATCTTACTACATGATTAATTAATTAATAATTATATTTGCACATTTATGTTACATAAATGGTATTTTGAGGGTTCTGTGTAACACCTGAATTTAATGGAACAAAACTGCAGACAGGAACGTGAACCAAAGAATGTACCGAGGCTGCACGACTGGTTTACTAAGCTCGTAACTGAGGAGGAATATTTCAAGCCATCCTACTATTTTTGCTCTTTTATCATGAATAATAATGAACTGCTTTGTTTTATAATGACTGCTTTCTTCTTAAATCTCCTTACCAGCTCCCTTGGCAGCCACTTCTGCCTCCATCATTGCCTCACAGAGATCCTGTTTTATTTTCAGAGATTCAAGTTCTTTTTCCGCCTCAGAGAGCTTCTCGGAGAGCTGAAACGAATGCCAGAATGTAAATATTGAAACCGCCATCACAGAAGTAGAGAAAAAAAGTTAGTTATTAATGAAACCTGCTTGCAAAGTCTGCACTCTGCAGAGTATTCATGAGTTGTACTATGTCTTCTTCAGTGACTTACACAGGATACAATAAAAGTGGTATGCAGCACTGTTAGATTGACATGCATTAGGTATTAATTCAAATGTACAACTTACACATCACATAAATATCACATCACATCAGACCATATCACATCATATCATATCACACCATATCACATTACATCAGACCATATCACACCATACCATATCACATCATATCACATTACATCACACCATATTACACCATATCATACCATATCAGACCATATCACACCACACCATATCACATTACATCAGACCATATCACATTACAACACACCAAATCACACCATAACATATCAAATCATATCACATCACAACATATCACATTACATCAGACCATATCACATTACAACACACCATATCACACCATACCATATCAAATCATATCTCATCACATCAGACCATATCACATTACATCACACCATATTACACCATACCACATCAGACCATATAGCATCATATCACACCATATCATATAGAACATATCATGTCACATCATATTATAAAATTAGACTTACAAATGTCTCCAAATTCAGTTTGATTCATACCTCTTTATTTAAATCTTTGGCACTGCCAAGTTCCTTGATGAGAAATGGAAGCCCTTCACTCAGGTCACCCGACAAGTTCAAACTTTTCGTAACCTTGTCAAGCCTTTCTGGGGAAGCGAGTCCATTCTCTGGCGATGACATACTATTGACTTGAATGCCGAGTGACACATTATGTGAGCCGTTATTCACATTCCTCTTTCCACTGTTGACTATCGGAGTACTGTGGAGTGGACCGGTCGCGCTCCGGAGTGGTCTCTCTGTGACAAAGGAGACTGAGTGGTGGTCCAGTCCACTTTGACCTTCATTTTCAAAGGAGACTCCTCTCCCAGCAGGGTGCCTCAATGGTGATGGGGTATGCCCATCATAGTGTACTACCCTGTGGGGACTCAACCATGGTGAATGGATGGTGTAACTCCCCGGGGGATAAAGGTGGCTCTCTTCGTACCACGGACCATAAGGTCCACCGACGAGGTGACGTGGAGGGGACGTGTAATTTTCGGTGGAATGCCTCCGATGGTGATGACCTTAAATTAAGAATCAGAAAACAAAAACATTTAATGGTTCCGATGCCTAAACATGTTCATAGTGTGGTGAGCCATACATGTTAATATACATGAACTTGTGCACCCACAGAATGAAGAGGATTATCTATTGACTCAATGCTGCAGCATATAAAGAAAGGTATCAGGAATCAGTTATCATGTTGCCACAATTTGATAGTAACCTGTTGACCCCTTGAAGCTGAGAAGGTGAAACTGGATAAGGGCCACTTGAGTGTGCTTAAAGCAATACTACAAATCAACTTTCCTTGAACTTTCTTGGATGACTGTATGTTCTGTTAAAGACTTATAGAGCCCCTTCACAACACTAAAACTGAACTGAATTTGACCAAACTATTTTCACCAAAAGAAAATCATAGCATTGGAGAATTGACCCATTTATTGTAGCTTTAATTTTGGAGTTATCATGTTTAAAGGTTTCAGACTTTCACACACGTTGACCTCTCCCTATTTCAATCAAGGGGATCTATCTACCAAGTATGACATTGATTCAACTTGTGCTTGATGAGATATTGGTTTTACAAGATATTTTTTACTATTTCCCATTAAGCCCCACCAACTCATGAATATTTATGAGGTCAAAGTTGGTTTTGCAAAGAGCATATACATACTATGTAGTTACATCACGTACCAAGTATGAACTAAATGGGACATATTGTTGAAGAGATATTGACATTTTAAGAATTTTATGTAAGCCCGGCCCACTCATTAATATTCATAAGATGGGAACCGCAAACAATAGGGCACATCTACACATCATGGGACATCTACCTATGCAGTATGACATTGATTCAACTTGTTGGTCTAGAGATATTGCATTTACAAGCATTTCACTGTGTTAAATCCCTAGCCACCATCCATGAATAACAATGAGAGTGAATTTCTTGATGATATGACCATGAGATTACGCGTATTCACAAGCTGGTCGGTAACATACACACATGCCAGCACAATTGCAGAGGTTACTGATCCTTCGGCACTGACTTAGCCTACACTTCATGTTTATTGTGAGAAGTTTTAATCCTACTGTACACATATAGCGTTTGAACTACAGACAGTGGCGGAGCTAGGGGTATTGGTCAGGGGGGCGAGAATGGTCTGTAGGGGCGCTTTCGACACTATCTAAGCGGAGCGCCACCACAGGTTGGTGCGGAGCGTACAGAATTTTTTTGAGTAAAGATACTCCCTAGATCGCCGGAAATGACCCTTTCCGGGCCTTGCTAATTTGCAGATAAACAAAGAATAAATAGGTGTCATCGCCAGTTTGTCAGAAAATTACACCAACAAAATGTGACAAATTTCAATAGGTATTTCAGAGCGCAATAAAAAAAGTCAATCATCGCAAATAAGTAAAAAGTGGTAAAAAGCTGAAAAGGGCGCCAGCAGTCCATTTGAGTCCGTCAGTGGGGGCATCCGCCCCCTCTGACTGTATGGACGCTCCGCCACTGATAAAGCAGCATTCATAATTGCTAATTTCTAACGAAATGGCAATTCTGTGTATATCATTGTAGGATCTACAGTTGTAAAAAGTCTCTTTAGTAAATAGGTTTCTTTCATTTCATCTGAAAAAAGTCTCCATTGTGAACAATAGACCAAGAAAAAAAGAACAGTTCTATCTAGGTGGCCTTAATACACAGAATAAAAACATAATCAAGCGTTGCGTTGGTTTGGTGTGGAAACTTCCTTTCACTTAAAAAAGTTATGGAATGCATCTTAGTTTGATTCTTGAAGATAAAGGAAACCTGAACCTGGTTGCATTAAAAAGTACAGAAGGATGATTTATTACAATTTACTATATACTTTATATTGTTCGAAACAATGAAACACAGACAGGCTGGGGAAAGGTCCAAGCACTATGAATAAAAAATTAAAAAATAAAAATAACAAAAATAGAAAAACTTCAAAACCACAGTAGTTACTTACTTCTTTTGCCACTAGTCTTCCTTTTTGATGTATCCGTTGAAGCGTCTTGGTCTCCCATTGTACTACCTGAACTCTCTGATGATATGGACGTCCTGCGTCTCTCTGGAAGGTTTGGTATTTGGCGACGACGTGATTCTCGCTTACGAGGCGGTGGTGCGGACTTCTTGGGAGGGGATTTTTGTGGTGATGCCCTCTCTCCTATGCAAACAAATTGAAGGAAAAAGAAAAGAAAGATAGATCCAACATTCAATACAAAATTTAAGCTTTTGATTGTTCCAAAATCAGACCCGTAGACAATCTTGCAACAATCTTGCAATAATATAGAAGAAATCATCAAACATGACCAGTGATTCCTCTGTAACTGAAGCTGTATCAGGCCTGTACATTCAGTAGCAAACTCAATTCATTTCCTTCAAATAAAAATCAAACATTACATCATTAATGGCAGAATTTAGTTGTCACAGGTCACACAAAAGAGATTTTTGACATTTTTTTTGCATCTACTATTACTGGTGTCATTCCCAAATCCAATGACCATCTGATGCAGACACAGTTGGAATCAGCACCTACAGTATCGGTTTACCTCTGTTAACAATCCAAATTAATTATTTTATTAAGGATACCATATTGCAAATTTCACTAGATTTGTACCACCTGTTTACAAAATAGCATACCATCATAAACCACTGAGACAATATTAGATTTGATACTAAGTGTCAATGTTATTCAAATAACTTAACACGTGATTTGTTTCAAATATTGTTGGTTAAGGTGTGACGTACAAAAATATTAACGATTACAAAGAAATATCTTTTTAATTTCATTACTGTAAATACTGTACCTAATAAACGATTCAGTTTGGCTTTGGTAGACAACCTCTCCTTCAGTTCCTCGTTGACTGAAGGATTCGATCCTGCATAAGGGTCAACAAACGTCTCTTCCAAGGTCGTATCTAGCTCCCTCTTTTCCGCCGCTCTTCTCAAGGCCTTCTCCCTCTCTAATTCTTTATTTCTATCAAGAGAAGCCATCAAAGGGGTTAATTAGGAGGGTGAAGAACTTTCAACATCTAAATCCTCAGAAATTACATGACACTATATCAGTCGGAGTCTTTAATGCCATAATTATTCTATCTCCAATACATACGATGATCTTCCCATTTATATGCTGTAATGGGATGTTACATGGAAGACCAGATATTCTGATTGCTCAACTCCCTGACATTAAAAATTAGGCCAAGTACAATGGCAAAAAACCAGCATACTGTATAGTTATCCACCCAATTCCTTGCAAACACAACAAGTGTAATAAAGGCATTCCATTATAATCATAAACTAACCAATCCCTAACTCAGTTTTGTAACTATTTTGTAGTAAATAATCACACAATAATGACAATGCACAATTTTAGCTACATGTTGGCCCATTTTCAGATATCGAGCAATTGACAAATTCAAACCAAAACATGGCGTGTGGCTTATCATTTTGGTCAAATATGAAAACATTAATTAATTGAATCCATGTGCAGGCAGATTTACTGGCCTTTCTTTTCATTATAGTGCTTTAACTGTACTGGCTATATGCTGGGTTACATATGTTATACAATCATCATGCCTGGTCCCATTACATTATGTCTCTTTCTCTCTCTTTAAACAATCCCGCAGCACAGAGAGAGAGCCGTTTGTAGGACACATTTCACGAATACACTTGACTCCCTGGAGTGATTAATCGCTTCCCTTGCACTCAGCGAAACATTGTTCACTGCATAGACTCCATATTGAGTTCAAAACATTTGCTAGGGCATGCATCAGGTTAATGCTTTGGTTCACAAACAGGGTCTTTTTTGTTTGAATTTTGCCTTCACTTGATCTTTAACTTGTTTAAGTCTATGGGGCAAAATGTTGTCAAGAAAGTACCTTGTCAAGATTCTGTGAATATTAACGATACGCAGGAACGATACGCAAGAACGTCAATATCAAATGCTTAATCAGACTTTCACTACCTTTATAACATCATTCACAAGCCTAGCTGTAAGTGTAAAAAGTCAGATAGCGGAGGCCTAGCCGAAGGTAGATTACAATTTACACGTCTGAGCATAGCACAGAAGAGTATGCTTAGTTACGTATGGGCATAACTTAGGCTAGGCCTACTGTAGCCTAAGCAACGTTACTTTTTTGCCACTTGATTCAGAAGGAGCTTTCGTGAATCGTCTGAATAATTAACGGTTCCATTTGTAATTAAGTTAGAATCATTTTCTGTTTCTTCTGTCTGCATTTGTTCTCTTGATGAGAAGTTCTCTTCTTCGACGTCTTCATTGTTTACATCTTGAAAGACATCAGCCATGGCATTCTTGACGCTAACTTACTTCAAGTCGTTTCTATTGCTGTAATACTTGTTCAGGGTTAACGCTGACGTTCTGGGATTTTTACAATCATGCAACAGATGTGGAGCAAGGCATTACTTCGATAAGTTCATGACTTGTGATAACACTTGTTACGTCCAGTCAACCCTGAGTAAATCTGGGAGTAAATCTGGAAGGCGAATTAAACAGTCAACTATCTTCTCTATAAAACATTGCACATATGGGAATAATGTTCAAGAAAGTAAGTTTTGATTAATGTTAACACTTTCTAGCATGCTGACATTTAGCGCGAACACTGGCTATTGAGCTTTCTTATTCGAACAACATGGCATATTACCAAGGGCGGCGGAAGCACTTTTAATCTGGGGGGGGGGGGGCACCGACGTCAAAGGGCACTTTGCAGAAATTCGCGGACTGATGCAGCCTGATATT
>KN882696.1:8275-20908 GCA_000934455.1 Apostichopus parvimensis
ATCTGGTGCAATGTTTTGCCAGTTTCATCATTATCATATGATATCATATTATCAGCAGATTTTGTTTCCTGTTTGAATTCTTTTACATGTTCTTGTACATATTATATCAGAAAGACAAACATAACGCTCTTTTACAATTTTTCCAGTATAGGATGAATCTTGTTTATTGCCCAATTTTTGGACTTACGGTGCATACGGTTCGTGACATTCCATAGAGTGCGGTTAGGTAGGCAATATGTATTTTATTACGCAGTGGCCAACTGTAGGCTTGTAATAGGCTATAGGCTAAATTTAGCTTATTGCATCTGCCAAACTAAGTAAGTAGTTGAATCAGTAGGCCTGAATGTTACTGCGATTATCATCGAGTTAACGGAGCTGACAAGTATTGAAGTATTTTCAAAAGAGCACTGACAAAATACCATGCAAAAAAAACAAAACAGTTTTTTACATTTTTTCGACACTGAAAGGGGGGAGCAGTCGCCCCCCTGTTCCTCCTATGGCTACGTCCATGCATTAAGCTCATCAAGTTTGATAAAACTAATACAAAGACTAAAAATCAGAACAAAAATTAAATTATGTTCAATCACCTCTCGGAAAACTATAAAAAAAAAAATGGCTTAGGATATCTTGTGTGTTTTATGTATCTGTAGGAAAGTGTGCAGGGGAAACGATTTCTACTCGTGAATTGAGACTAAATAATATTATTAGTGACATTGTGATATAATGGAATAATACTACTATCAAATATGATTTATTCCGCACAAATAGTTTCCTACCTCTTCAATGTGACATTCCACAGTTAGTATATTGACAACATTTAATTATGACATCGTTTTGAAAACAAGTGAAAACGAAGCACAAGGAAGGTATCTTATAAGCATTTCTCCATGCACGCAAAGACGAGAGAATGACCTACAAGTACCAACTATATCGTCTGTATGAATTAAGTCTTCATAGTTAGTAACACTTCACAACATATCTGTCCTAATACCTATGTATTTTTTGCTTTATTATATTACAAAGTGTATTTTCGTTAATAGAGATAAGTTCTGTCTGCTAATGATAAACAAACTTGTAGAAGTTCCCAATTGATTGTGCACCTTTGAATCAGTGGCCGCATGCACAGGATCTGTGGGGAGGAGGGGAAGGGGCGGGGGTGGAAATTCTTATTTTCCCAGATAGTACTGAGGTGTCTGAACCTTTTATAGTTGGGCCAGAGGCGAATGAAGGAATATATAAGGCGGGGTGCTACTGTGGGTCACTGAAACCGTCTCCTATGTGAGGGGAAAAGGGGGGGGGCGAGGATAAGGAGGTCCTCTCCAAGAAAAAAGCAATAATTAAAATACACGTCAAATGGTACATTCTGAGTCATATTTACACTTTAAATCAAGTCTGTATAAGTAGCCCTAAACATGAGGTGTTGTTAAGAATTAAAAAAAATGTGTGAGGTTAAAAAAAGGGGAAGGGAGGAAACATCAATAGGAAACAACGATAAAAGGAAACAACGATAAAAACGTGTGAGGAAGGTCTTGCCTTGATGAAAGAATGTAAAACTTCAACTTTCTGAGTTGTGTATGTTACAATATGTTGGTAGCTCATCAGCCGGTATTCATGATTTCTGAGTTAGATGGTGTACCAACAATTAAAGGAGGTGGTACCAACAATTGAAGGAGGTGGTACCAATAATTGAAGGAGGTGGTACCACAATTTAAGGATGTGGTACTAACAATTTAAGAAGGTGGTACTAGCAATTTAAGGAGGTGGTACCAACAATTTAAGGAGGTGGTACCAACATATTAAGGAAGTGGTATCAACAATTAAAGAAGGTGGTACCAACAATTTAAGGAGGAGGTACTAACAGTTTAAGGAGATGGTACCACAATTTAAGGTGGTGGTACTAACAATTGAAGGAGGTGGTAACACCAGTTTAAGGAGGTGGTTCTTAATATAGCGCCAAATACCAAAAGGCCTCTAGGCGCTTTACAAAACCTAAAACAAATAAATCATTAAAAAACAGAGAAAGACATATAAAGACAACAAAAGTATATATATGTATGGTATATATCAGTATGGTATGGTATCACACATTGACAAATGGAACACCTCCAGCACAATCTGCGTGAAAAGACAAATCGCAATGTGGTAGTTTGGTTACAGTGCTTGCTACACAAATTAATTACAACATATGTAACAAATAAGTATAGGCTAAAACATTAATTTTTCGAAATTATGTTTCATCCACTATAAAAAGCAAATAATGGTACTGCAGTATTAAAATCCAAAGAGTCTGACGATTCTTTTCTGTAGTATGTTACTTTTTGTCAGAGGTAAACAGATTAACTGAAGACATATACTCGTTCATATCGAGATATATGAAATTATGTTAGATATAAGAACGCTAAAACATATTCGAAATTATATGTTTCATCCACGGTAGAAAGCATATAAAGGTACTGTATTGCATTCAGGGGATTTATTGTTTATTGTTATTGTTTCTGTAGAATGTTTTCAGAGGATGGTTTCAGAGGTAAACTGACAAACTGAAGAGTACATACAACCGGTTTATATCGAGAGTAAGTAGAGTGTAGAGGGAGGTGGACTAGGCGGATTGACATCTCCTGTCGCTTGGCGCGGGAAAAAAATAATTTAATTTAATTTAATTTATTTGTTTTTCACAACATGCATTTAAACGTTTACAAATAACAAATAACATGAAGTAGTATACAAATAATGAATGGTTATGAGTGCAATAGTGCAAATATTTCATGAGTTGAAAGAACAATTTACATCTTTCAACGAATGAAATATTTGCACTATTGCACGAATGGAAACCATTCATTATTTGTTTTATACAACACCTTCAAATTTGGATATAATTGGATGTAAAATGCACTCATGCAACAGATTGTTTTGAACAGACAGGTTTCTCTGCTCTCTTACCATTGAAAAAAGTGCTATCAAAAAAGTATAACGCATGGTTCTATTTCATAGCGTGCAATAGAGCGGATTTTGCATGCAATCGACGAGCAATTGACCAATCAAATGGCCGGAATATAATTAGGTGTTGTATAATAGTGAATAATACATGAAGTGAAGGAAGCGGAACAAAAAACCCTTGCGGGCTTGACGGGGTGCTTCGCTCCCTAAAATACAGAGAAAGAGACCAATCAAAGTACAACAAAGCAAAATACACAATTTCATACAATAGGACAATAAGACCATAACAAAACAATAACACACCGGAAAAAAATAACCCAGTGCATCTGAACACCTGAGATTGTCCATACAACAAATTGGAGTCTTTCAATCACTTTGAGACACAAAGATTTTAAATAATGTACTTTAACGGTGTCGAAGTGTCTGTTTGCTTTTCATTCAACCAATAGAGCATCCTATTATCTTCCCAACTATTGGCTGAAGATGGTTCGTCGCCACCAAAATATTGTAATCTTGTATCCAAGCATGTTCTCCACACCTGTAGCAGCTGCCGAACCAAAGAGGCCCATAAGGATCAAACGAATTAATAATGGGAGAATGTTTCAAATTTTCAAACTTTGCAACCACTTTGCAAACACCTTCTTGAAAAACTGGGAATCTATCATGAAAAGTTTGTTGTTGTACTGTTCCTTGTTTTCTCCAATCAAAATATTTGTTGTATAAGCTCTCGTTGAGACCTATTAACATCAGATATTTTTGCTAAATCTCTCATAGATTTGAAATTATCTGCGTGTTTATAGGAATGAGGTGGCATTAATTTATCATATTCCTCTTTCGTACCTCCAAGTACACCAGGAACAGTCTCCCAGTTCACATGTAGGGCATTCCACACTTTTTTTTCCGACGAATATTCGCTACAACAGCTATTTTCTAAACTCATATGAAATTTGTATTTCTTGAAAATTCCTTTAGCGAATATTTTATGCCTCGTAAGCGTTAAGTTCCCACACGCTCCATACATGTCAATAGGAATAAATTCTCCAAGACCTTTAACAAATTTTGTTCTGTCCCAGCCTAATCCACCACAGTGCCTTGACGACACCCATGAGACAAACTTGGGTTTCTCTTTATACCAATTGGTAATTTGGGCATCCGACTTTACTTTATCGTACGGAGTGTACCAACCATAAGCACCGTGTATATCAGACGTTGAATGGAAGGTGAAAGACCAATTATACGTATTGTATCTGTAGACTTTTGGCGGCAAAAAGTCTGGCACTGCAGCAGCAGGCTCCTGTGTTACAAATATCCATATTTGTACAGGACTACGATAGCGGTGTAAGGCTTCCCATTCTTCAAGTTACGTTAGTCCAGTAGTAAAAAACACCTCGTCGGCCCCGATTATATCAGACGCATTTGTAGCAAAACGAACACTCACATCAGCCGAAAATTGTGTGCATATATAATGACACGTAAAACAAGAAAGTCCCATCCGCGTTTCATTTTATAGGCAACAAAAGAAATTTTCGTTTCCACCTGAAAACCAATGAGATTTAATCTTGCATAGTAGTTGATATTATTCGCCTGGCGTCTTAGAAATCTGATTATTGGATCACGTCTATCCATTGTTAGATCGTTCTGCCAACTAATAAATGTTAAACAGCACAGCAAGAGAAACAAAAGTTTTCGTAACATTGATTTTGCCTGAAACAACATTTTCCTGTTCATTGTTCATCTGATCTCTACGACCCTCAATGTCTATACACTGTTTCAGGAATATGTAACTCAGAAACCTGCAGGACGAATCAAAGATTAAAGGTTTATATAACTATAACACAAACATGAATAAATATGTAATTATTTTATTACTTTTGAAAATGAGGTCACTTCTTACATTTTAGAATTTGACTAATAAAACAAACGAACATTTATGACATTCTCTAAATATTTTATCATAAATATATGAAAAACTACTGATATTGTCTATAAAATTCCATATTTTGAAGAGCATAAACAAGAGTATTTCCATTAACAGTTTAAAACGTGTATGAAAGATCAATGAAAGTGAATGGGTGCACCATGGCATCAGATTTTTGTGATGTCACCATGGTAACTGTGTAAGTAAGGTGGTTTTCTGTATTATGTACAAAGTATTGATCCAAAGAGAAAAAAATTACATTCTCGCTATCAAGATGCAGGCTGATGAAACTCTAAATTCACAACAACAAACAAACAGTAAAACATAAAAAGCAGTTGTATATGTATCACATTTCAAGCAGACATCAACATGTTATGGTTACATCAGTTTTGGCAACTATATGATCCCAATTCATGATTAAGCACCGGTTCATCTAATTACAATAGTTTCAGACGTCCAAAATCTAGAGGAAGACAACATTGAGATGGTGGTTTGAGCAAATAGACTAGAGTGAAGAATGTTTTCACTGCTAAGGAGTGTTAGCTCAGTGGTTAACGCCGGTGCCATTCAATCATAAGGTCCCGAGTTCGAGTCACTCCAAGATTAATGTATGTCGTCCAGTTACAGAGTTGTTGACAATTGACAATTCATAATCATGGACGTTAAATATGAATCTGAGAGACTGACTTCGGTCAGCTTGCGGCTTTGATAAGCCAATGAGGCTTCTTCGATTATGAATTGTCAGGTATATTTTCAAGTATACCTTGCTAAACGTTCTCAATCATTTTTATTATCCATAAAACTTGCATTTCATCTTTCCTATAAATGGTAAGAAAGCACGTACAAAACAGTCAAGCTGAATTGTATAAGCCAAGTATAAACCTATGCACATTTAAATTATAATTTCTTAAATTGAAAATTTCAATGACGAATATGAATACATACCTTTAGGGTTTAGTCGTCAAAGAAATAATGACATATTTTAATGATGGCAGATGAAACGACCTACAAGATCGGACCGTTTACAATTATTCAAAATATAATGTTACAGTATCTTGTATATATCTGGTATCACAGGATACCAGTTAATTTCTCCTCTATTGGTCTGGCAATAAATAAAAGACCAAAATATAATCATGCAAGCATGGCGGGAATAAGCAATATTTCAAAATGTTCTGTCTCCTGGGAATTTTCATGAGGCTCATATGACATTACCCGTATATAGCAAAAATTGATACAAGTATTCGGAACGAGTTTGCCCACCAGTGTCCACAAAACCTGCAACATGTCACCGCAAACAGTTTAACAATGTGATACAGGCGCGTAGCGAAGGGGCGGTGGGCGAAGCGGGCGACCGCCCTCCCCTTTGAGCATATTTTTGTGTACGTTTTTATGATATCGCTAGTAATTCCAAATAGAAAATGCTTAGATGCAACTTGCAAGGCCTGGGAAGTGCCATTTCGAGCGATCTGGGAGCCATTTTCGTCCAAAATTTTATTGCACGCTTCGCGCCAACTCATCGTGGCGCTACGCTTAGATAGTTTCCAGTGCCGAATCTACGGCTCTGATAATTTGCCGACAGGTTCGCCCCTTCCTTGGCAAATTCCTCGCTACGCGCCTGTTCACAAAACCTGCAACATATCACCGCAAACTATTTAGCAATTTGAAAACTGACAGAAACTTATACCCCCAAGAATGTACAATAAACGATAGCAAAATCTCGAATAGCAAATTCCCGCCAGACGCCAGAATCAAATCAAGCCTCTTCGTGATATTGCAAAGCATCTAACTTATATTGCACTCATGTCATTTGATTTTCTCAGCTCAGTGTCCGGAGAGTATAATCTTATTCAATTGTGAATTTTTTAGATTAAGGATTCTTATCAACGGTGAAAGTTTTTTTTTAATTTTTAATTTTTTAAAAGAAAAAGGGGCTGCACCGTTTTTAAAATGGTAAACACCCAAAGAGGAAATTTCGGCAAAAAATGATATACTGATGTGAACTTTTGCGCAAAAAGCCTATACGTGTGTGAACTTTTGGGCAAAACAAATCTAAACTTCTGAGACCGTCTACGCCAAAAAATTCCTATACCCGTGTGAACTTTTGCGCAAAAAAGTCTATACTTATGTGAACTTTTGCGCAAAACTCCTTTACGTGTGTGAACTTTGGGCAAAACAAATCTAAATTTCTGAGAACGTCTACGCAAAAAAAATCCTATACCCGTGTGAACTTTTGCGCAAAAGTATCCTATACTTATGTGATCTTTTGGGCAAAACCCTATACTTGTGTGAACGTTTACGCAAAAAGTCCTATTTATGTGATCTTTTCCTGTGCTGTAGCAGTTATTCATCATCGTTAAAAAGTCGTTTAGGATTACTAGAAACAGTATTTACATTTTAATAATCGGTATAACCTATTTTGAGATGTACATTAATTGGTTAATTGCCAAATTTCACTGCCAACACAAAGATAACTTGAGATATTGTCGCTGGAATTTGCCATGTTTCCTTCTAAATCTAAAACTTTACTGCTTAATTAAGACCTTCAAGTGCCACTTCAACTTAATTGTTTGTCCGAACTTTTAAGTTTTTATATAAAGGATAGAACATTACATGTTTCTCGTTTCCCTACTTCATGACGACCTCAAAAGTGTGATGGTTTTAGAATAGGAATTAATTGTACGGAGGCCGTACGTGGATCTGATCGGGTTATTCCCGTAGACCATACGTCCTGGCGTATAAAAGTGAATGTGCGCCCTCTTTTCGAATTAGCATAGCCAGAAAGCCTTTTAGGCTCATTTTAGGCTCAGCTAGGCCTCAACAAATACCGGCCAGCTGTGTTCACTTGCTGACGCTGTCTTTAGGACCTTAATATAAAAACAAATGGAAAAAAAGTATAGAAATTAATTTTTTGGAGACCATTGTAGATATCAGAAAAGGGAAGCAACACGCTTATATGACTTTATCCAGCGTCACGTGAGTTTGAATAGACACTGTATCCTCGAATACTCCCTTGTAAAAGTAACGTATACAGAAGTATACACCTTGCGACATACGAACTTGGAAGGTTTCTGGAAGAGGAGAGAATATATACATAAAAGCTTGCTTTCATTTCAGACAAAGCAGCTGACAAGCCCGTACGCATGGAACGCCATTTTAACATTTATTCAATAATTACAGATATCTCTAATTCGAATTGTTGATATCTCTAATTCAATTTTGGATATCTCTAATTGTATTCCAGATATCTCTGATTCGAATTCTTGATATCTCTAATTCAATTTTGGATATCTCTAATTCGAATTCTTGATATCTTGAATTCAATTTTGGAAATCTCTAAATCTTTTCTTGATATCTCGAATTCAATTTTGGATATCTCGAATTCAATTCGAGATATCTCGAATTCAATTTTGAATATCTCGAATTCAATTCGAGATATCTTAAACAATGTTTCCTTTGTTGATTCCTTTAATTTATTTCTTGATATCTTAGAATCAATTTGAGATATCTTAAATAAATTTCAAGATATCGAAAATGCAATTTCTGATATCTCAAATTGAATTGAAGATATCTTCAATAATTCGAGATATCTTTAATTTAATTCTGAAATTAACTGAAGATATCTCTAATGATTGAATAAATGTTAACATGGCGTTCCATACGTACGTGATGAGCGATATGATTTAGTTACCGCAGTTATTGACCTATATTTGTATGAACTTAATACTGAATAGAAAACTGCATATAAGAGATATCAATGCAAGGCCGGAGTTACTCATTGGGCTCATAATACACATGAAAGAATGTAACAGAAAACTAGGAATTATTCAATAACTGATCGGAAATTTGGAAATTAAAGGCATTGAAGACTCACCCGAAACCGCGTGCCGCCCCTGTGAAAAAGTTAACTTTCCGTTGCTTGCAAGTGAAGTTTTTTCTTATTGCTACAAAATGCAGACAGAAATGAAACGTGATACCTTGTTATCTTTTATCTGGACCTGAGATCAGGTAGTTCTATAACAACTCCCTGCTGAGATGTCCATCGCTGCTATGAACACTGTGTTATGGGTATTGACCGTAGCTGCATGTATAACTGTACACTAGTGTCTAATCACTGATGGTAGCAAGCTGTGTGTGTGTGTTTCTGGGATCGATGGTGGTGTTTAACACTTCCATTACACCTCATTCGAAACTAGGTCAGATTACCGGCATGAGACGTTTCTTTGTGCGCGAGTCTTCACACCCTTTAAGCTCATTTTTTTTTTCAATATGCCCTGCCAGCAGACTACCACTATGGATGATTTAAAAGCAAATCGCAATATGTGTATGCTTAAAATTAACCCTCTGTTAGTGGAATTTCATATAACGTCACTTGATTTGAATGTCTGTGGCAACACTCCCACGGTACAAGGTAAAGCAATTTGAACTCAATTTTATGTTCCTAGCTAACGTATTCATTATTATATAGTTTGACCTTGGGATATAGCGGACCTAATTGTATTGATCATTGAAGCGAAGTTAACGGGAATTTGTATAACAAAATCGAAGGCAGTTTGATATTTGCAATCAGATGCTTGCTATATTTGATGATTGCACTTGTATTTTGCACAAAGGTATTCTTTAGAGAACTGCATGCATGGATAAAGAGATTGGTGCAGTAAAGAAACAGTGATAGTATGGACAAAAGCGCTGTAGAAGCGTTATTATCAAAAATATATTGTCTGCACAGTGTGTATAAACTAGTGTATATCAACTATAGTGTGTATAAACTAATGTATATCAACAATTTGTGCTCTCGGCTACAGTTTTAATTTTCTCTCGTGTCGGTTTATCCATTTGTTCTTTAGTCGTATTTGTTGACTGCATCTTGACAAAATTATCCAAAACCAAAACCAGTCCTATGACAACCGGCCCCTATCCTGATCTGGTATAATTTTCTGTGTAACTTCTCATCCCAATAACCAAATACTCCCACTCATGAACTACACGGTGTGTAACTTGTTTCCAATATACTGAGACACGCCAATAGCGAAATTTTCTTTGAATTGTTATACTTGTCGTTGACACACTTTGAACTAAAAAGTATTCTTGAAGGAAGCAGACAGCCTATGATGTCAAATATGTACACTGAAAAAAAGATGAAGATATTTCCTTCAAAATTAACACGGTTATTGTTATTAAGACACTATAACAGAAGAGGCGTGTGCAAATGAGGTATAGAGGCATACTCCACTCACTTGTAGCAGTAGAGCCGTGTGCAAATGAGGTATAGAGGCATACTCCACCCACCTCCAGCAGTAGAGGCGTGTGCAAATGAGGTATAGAGGCATAACCCACCCACCTTCAGCAGTAGAGGCGTGTGAAAATGAGGTATAGAGGCATACTCCATCCACTTGTAGCAGTAGAGGCATGTGCAAATGAGGTATAGAGGCATACCCCACCCACCTTCAGCAGTAGAGGCGTGTGCAAATGAGGTATAGAGGCATACTCCACCCACTTGTAGCAGTAGAGGCGTGTGCAAATGAGGTATAGAAGCATACTCCACCCACTTGTAGCAGTAGAGGCGTGTGCAAATGAGGTATAGAGGCATACTCCACCCACTTGTAGCAGTAGAAGCGTGTGCCATATAAAGCCAGATATAACTGGATATATAGTCAATCCAGATATGCAGATTAAGTTTTATCTGGCCATATAAAGCCAGATATAACTGGATATGTAGTCAATCCAGATATGCAGATTAAATTTTATCTGGCCATATAAAGCCAGATATAACTGGATATAGAGTCAATCCAGATATGCAGATAAAGTTTTATCTGGCCATATAAAGCCATGTGTAACTTGATATACAGTTATTCCAGATATACAGATTAAGTTTGATCTGGCCATATATATCCAGATATTACTGGATATACATTTAAGACTGTATGCTCTTACATAGTGTACTTTCATAGAGGTTTACGTTGCCCTATATTGTGGTACTGCACATATATTTCAATGGTAAAGCACTCACAGTGCACACTAAGTCAAAGGGAGGGGAGGGGGGATAACTATTACTAGGCTACTTGTTCTATCTGGGTTGCTAAGCAATCACAGGGTCTTAGCTGGGAAAAGGATAACTCAAAGGGTAATTAAGTGTGAAGCCTGCTCAGGTGGACAAAGGAGATATGTGTATTGCTACTCTGGGAGTGAGATAGGAAAGGGAGTGTACACATGGTAGGAGTAGAGAGCAGAAGGGAGTTAAATAGAAGGATTAGTACATTAAGAAAATGTGACGGAGTTTTGTAAAAAAATAACCTATTGATGTCAGGACATTGGCAAAGGATTCTGTAGTGAACTGAACAGTTAGAAGCAAGGAAGACAGTTTTGGAACGGATGGAAACAAGGAACATATTTTGGGACTGAACTTCGATACTGAATGAAACATATATCGCCCTCCTGGAACTAATTTATTAAAGCAAATATATTAAATAAAAGAATAGCACAACGCAATTTAGTATCAACATCTACAAGACCACAGAAGAATAAAGAACTCAACCTTCAAGTATTATTTTAAAGTGTACTAGTACACTAGCTAGTGGTACCGCGCGATGCCAGTTTATTTAAGTAAGTAATATGATTTACCTGGCCCAAAATTTAAATGTACATGTATTAAATATCACTTTGCAAATGTTTTGGTAAGGTATAGTAAAAATGTGTAGTGTGCATGCACATTACACAATCATTTTTACTATATTCCAATCCAGTTGAGTTCTGTGTTTATATTTCGCGTGAGTCTTGCTCTCTGTATGGGTCTCCGTACCAGAACAGAGATAACTGATCAAGCTGGAAAGTTACTCTCAATGCTAGTCCAGTTTTGGCTACTTATTTCCTATTTGATCGACATAACCAGCTTATAAACAGTTATTCCAGATATGCAGATAAAGATTTAACTGGCCGTATAAAGCCAGATATTACTGGACATGTAGTCAATCCAGATCAAGTTTTATCTAGCCCAGATATGGATGCAATACATTTTATACCAGATAAAATTTTATATGGGCCATATAAAACTTCATTTTATATCAAGTTATATCTGCCCAAGTTTTTATCTGGCCAGATATAAATTCCAGATTGATATTCCAGATCTGGCCCAGATTGATATTCCAGATCTGGCCCAGATCTGGATTCTTATATCTGGCCCAGATCTGGGATTTCGGTAAGGGATAAGCGACATCTAAGCATTGATTGTTTGTTTGGTTTACTAGGAGATGGACCCTAGCTGCAGGCGATTAGCATTCGACGGCCCCGCAGCCACACCATCGGTTCGTCAACGTTGTGATCCACCGTAAAGATAATTAAAAAACACCGTTAATGTATGAAATGTGTCCATATTTTAGTGGTATATTATCAGTGGCACTTATACGATTTTTGCTATTTTATGTCAATGTCAATATCTGGTTAGCTATACAAAAGAACGAACCTACCAACCCATTGAGCACATGAACATATTTATTGCATGTACGTATAACACCATACAGAAAGAACGAACCTACTAACCCATTGAGCACATGAACATATTTATTGCATGTGTACGTAAAACACCATACAGAAAGAACGAACCTACCAACCCATTGAGCACATGAACATATTTATTGCATGTGTACGTAAAACACCATACAGAAAGAACGAACCTACCAACCCATTGTGTACATGAACATATTTATTGCATGTACGTAAAACACATACGGAAAGAACGAACCTACCAACCCATTGAGCACATGAACATATTTATTGCATGT
>KN882696.1:112254-126298 GCA_000934455.1 Apostichopus parvimensis
CGCCACTGGTATGATGTAATAACGACACAAGAAAGTGAAACATTTTCCCTTTATTTCACATTTTCATGGTGACTGTGGTCAATATTGGCACTAAAGGCATCGCTTACATTATATGTTATGTTTAAATACTTTTCACAAAAATTAAATGAGAACAAAACAATTAAATATTTAAGCAAAAGCTTATGCCTAGATTTTTTTTTTTATATATTTAGACTCGCTCAAGTCTTATATTGTGACTGTGAAGGAACATTAGAACCTTTGATATCTCAGAAATGAAATCAAGTTTTGCTTAGCATTTTGGGTAAGCTATTCTTCACATACCGTATATCCCTACCACATAGACTAATGATGATGGATTGGTTTTCTTCTCTTATTACGATGACTGTGTATAAGCAGAAACATGGTTTGGATATATTGTACATGACCGTTAATAAACCCAGTCATTGATCCCAATTCTGTTCCTTTACCACAATGTGCTTTTACGAGAAATGACCCCAGAAATGACCAACAGCGGTTATCCAACCGAAGACTGAACTACTGTATATAATCTAACATACAAACATACGAGGTCAGCCTATCAAAAACATCACTAAAAATTAAATATTCAGGTGTCAGACAATGCAACATTTATGGAATAAACAAAAAATATTCCACACTGTTAGTTGAAAACCCCATCACAACCGCGTTTTCCCTAACTCTAGATATGTTTATGAAAACACTATTTGTTTTACTAGATACCCCCCCCCCCCTCCTACTTACTCCTGGAATTGCACAATAGCGGATGGTTTGTGATATCATAATAGAGACATCTTTCAAAACCTTTTGCATTCTGATTATAATATCGTAATGTTAATTTATCATTGAAAGGTGATGCAGTTAAAAATTGTTTGCCAGCTTTAAATGTTCTCTCTCTGTATTTAGAATTTTCATGACGACACAAACTAGTTTGTGAAGATTATTATTTTCTTCAGTGGATAAGTACTTTGCTGATCATAAAAACAAACATTAACTTTCTCAGCTCAAATGATTGCCACCATCATAACATCACTAACACCTAACATCCATAAAATGCCACCAAGTTTGAAAAATATGTATTCCCATTATACAAAATGCTATAGTAAATTCTAGTTTTGACCTAACAGATGCTGATAATTTACAGCGAGTTTGTCGGACGAAACAACTTCAGTCATCGGAAAATTCCGTTTAGTAATAAGAGCTTTTTGTGTGTTTGTTCTTGATTAATTGGTAAAACATCCTTTGTCGATTAATTAGAGTTCATAAGACAAAGAAAACATTAAACCTAATTAAACTTTGAACCTAAGGTGAGACACCGCCTCCAGATAACCGCTTAAATTGAAGGAGACTTCTACACCAAGGTTTACCATATTTTAAAGGTGATTCATCCTTAAAAAAAACACACGGAATAACTATAGAAACAAATCCAGGATCCCCTTTTTTTTCTTTCTTTTTTTCTTGGGACTATGACACATATCCATATAAACCTTGTCCCTAAAATCATCATTCGATTAAATGTGTGATTGTTTTTAAAGCCTAAATATGATACTGAGCTCGTTAAACCAGACATAGGCACTGGTGCATGGTATACCGTCATTGCAGAATAAGTACATTAATCATGTCTCGTATCTGATACAGAATGTCGAAATTCTTTTTAAATTATTATTTAATATTAATCAAGGGAAACACTGAAAGAAAACAACAACAAAACTCCATCAGATTTACGATTATCATTTTTTTAAATTATATGCACACTTCAGTGATATTTTTTTATAACTGACCCCTCTCCCCCGCCCCACCCCACTCCCTCTATTTGGGAAAAGAAAGGAAAATAAATACATGTGAGGCAAGATGCGAATTTCCTTAAATGTTACAGTAAAACAATACACCTTGTATTAACAACTATCTTTATTAAGATCCCTCTGCACATATGCAGTAGGCTATACCCATAGGCGTATAGGAGCCCAATTTGATTTGACCACTTGCCCGAAAAATACAACCAAAATTCAACATGTTAATATGCATATCATATAGGCATGCATCGGTTATTACATCGCATGCCAATAACATACAATCATTAACCATACATTCAATCAAGTTTAACCATTGAAAAAACTCATTGCAAATTATTTTTCTTTCAGTATAGGTGCCCGAAAAATTCTCAGCATATTGCCAGAATTTTCACAAAATATTTGGTTATGGGGCTGCAGCCCCCCCCCCCAGCCCTCCGCCTCCTACGCCTATAACATTTTGTAGTGTTTGTTTTAAGTAGATTCTTTCAGTGCGTACTAAACGCTGATTAGTTAGCTTGTAAATGCAGGAACACTTCTAAGCATAATTACAAAACTACCGCTAATTACAGATGCTGTTTGGTATATGACGGTTTAATACCACATTTATCGTGCCACACATGGTTTTAACAAGAATGACTCTGTAATCCCATGGGAAATCTGCAAAACTCCTGTTCATTCCCTGCCTCCCCCTCCTTGTATGTGTGTGTATGGGGGGGGGGGTGTTTGTAGGATTTTTAAAAAGGAGTAAACTTCTGCTAATCCAAGAGCAAAAATCAGTTTACAAATCCTGCAGGGTTTATACAATATATTGTGGCCAAAATCTTGCTTACAGCCGGCAGGGAGTTTCCAAAGGATTTTTATGAAGGCCTTTTTCTACGGGGAATGTTGCGATTGTGGATAAAGTATACATTAATGGTGGTATAGTACATGAGAACAATGGTTTATATAGATACTTGCTGACATATGTATCAGGCCAATAGAGAACAAGAAACAACAAAAAAAGTGAATCGGATTTATTATGAAAGTCATTTATACACATTATTCATTTATATACACCACAGTGATGTTTTAGCATCACTAAATCCCCCCTCCCCTCACCCCCCCCTCCATCTCCCATCCCTGCTGAAAAAAAGGTTAAAGAGAGGAAACTTTACAACTACTATTTCTAACATTTTGCATTACAATAGTATATTTTTCTGGCTTTTATTCAGATAGGCAATAAATATCATTCTAAGTGACGTATATATAACATTTTCATCTGTTTTGGATGAACACTGGACTCCATTTAATGCTTACTTAAAATATAAGTCATATTGAGAGTTGAACTTTATATGCCTATTTGGTGGTGACGGATATCGATAATAATTGTGTGAATGGGTATAGTATACTTACATTTTGTTAATATTTCAACTGGACATTACTGGCGCCCATAGACCTATAGGCCCATAGACATGCTTAACAAGCACGGTAAATTAATTTCGTCACTTGGCATAGGCCCGCAAAAGTGCAACACTTATTGGGCACTTTTTCACGCCCATTTTATGCTTTTCAGTGCACGACCATATGGTTAAGAATTACAACCAACGTTTTTGATGCATTCTTATATATATATATCCATATATATGTGTGTGTGTGTTTTCATATTACATGTATTACGCCATATGATATATAGTGCACTGGGTGAAGTAGTACGTACAATGGCAGGCTTATAACCGGCACCAAAACAACTTTTTGGGGGATCATTTTTCATCTATATGGAGACAAAAATCCACAAAATACGTGTTTCCACCTTACGTACTACCATCATTTAGTGTTATAACATTACATATAACATGTAATATGTGGTAATGCATGACTTACCGGCGTGAAAATCAGTGACAGTTGGTCAAAGACGCTCGTACACTTGGACAAGTAACGCAGATGTGAGATGCCGTGTCCCCATGGTGACGTGGACGCGCTGGGTGTTAGCGACCCTGGGGACGATGCATTACCCTGGCGCGTATATACCTTCACTGTTATAGTTTATACGGTATATACACATAGTGTACCCAAGTACATCCTATGTCACGTGAGCTATCAACGTCACAGGCATGTATATCGTTATATATTCCTTGTGGCAATGTTGCAGTGAGACAGTTTCACTGTTCAGGCTGGCCCGTACCATTCTAAAGAAGGGATTTCAAAAAAATAAAAACAAAAAAACAAGGAAGATAAAAGGAAATATGTAATCTTAAAATCTCTGTCATTGTTCCACAAATATAATCGTCGAGTCACTTACTTTTAGAAGGCTTTTTTCATGATATTTACAAATCGTAACTATAAAAAAACGATACACTCACATTAAAATTTTCATCAGTTTTACCTCAGGCTTTATAGAAAGCCTTCGTGAATATTCATATGAAAATATCAGGACGTTACCATGAAACACAGTAAAACCATGTTGTTATTGATGTAATAGGACTTTTTCCTCGCGAACACAGCTTTAAGATCACACAGCCTTCCTGCAAAACTACGACTTTCATATATTTTAGGCCATATTTTCAAAACTTGATATAATTAATCTTCATTTGCTACTTATTTCGAGGGGTAGTGGAACATGCGACACTGAATGGTGAGAGCTGAAACCAACACCATAAAATCCAATATGTGAATGTTGTTTTCATCAACAAAAAGTCAGTTTCTTATTACCGACAGTTTTCTTAAATCTTCCACAACAGTTCAACATTGGAAGTAATTGTGGAAACAACTTTGGTTACAAAGCAAGAAAGGGTATTCTAAATCCACCCCCCCCCCGACAAATACACAAAAGAAATATTTTTAAAAAAATTGAAGGATAAGAAGGGTGGGAGGGGGAGGGGTGTATCTTATAAGAAACGGGACACGTTTAAGATTTCCACAGAGGAACATACTACCCCATCATTCCCGCCCGACTTTGCCGCCCTTGCTCCAAATTCTGAATTTATTTTCCTTAGTAAAAATTTCTCACACTTCCTTTTGTTCATCTGTTGTTATTGTTTACTTAGATCAAATCATATGTCGTCTATGGTCTTCTCAAGGAGTCACGACTTGACTATAGATAAAACATCGAATTAAAATTTGTCGAAATCCTCGGGGAAATTCTTCGTTTTATTATTGTAGTATCTTCGGTTTTCTCTTTGAATTATCTGTATGTGTGTGTGTGTGTGCGTGTGTTAGTGTGTGTGGTGGTGGGGGGGGGGGGTTAGGGGCTGATGAGTAGGTATCAGTAGGCCTCGTCATCCCTGATCTAGGCTGTTCCCCATCTGTCCTCATTATGTAACTCTGCATTGTTCCCTGATGCACCCCAAACAGACCAACTCTTTCAGATAGATAGAAAACTTTATTGTCCATTTCAGAAAACAAAAAACGGAAAATGATTTCCGTCGACAGTAAACATAAAACAGTAGTGAATACAAACAAGACCATACAATAAACAAGCTACTAGTGAACAACTACGAGAATAAAACTATATAAGCAGAAGCAGAACAGTAACAGAAGCAGCACAGAGAGCTGCAAGTGACAGATCACACACTGTGGCCAGATCGCTTTGCACGCGAGTTAAACAAGTGTATTGCCTCAGGTAAGAAAGAATTACGGAACCTGGACGTTTTAGTATGGGGCACCTGTAATCGTATCCCGGATCTGTTGAACATGATAAGACTATGAAAAGGGTGTGTGTGATCTTCTTTTATATTATTTAGTTTCTTCATCAGACTCTCTTCATATATGGATGAGAGTGACGGAAGGCTTGAACCAATGCAGCGTTCAGCTAACTTCCGAACACGTTCCAGCTCTGCCCTGTACTTCTTCGACATACTGCCAAAGAAACATATAATACTAGACGTTAGAACACTTAGGATGATTGACTGGTAGAATAATTTCATGATCGTATAATTAACTCTGCATTGTTTTAATTTTCTAAGGAAATAAAGTCGTTGGCAGGCTTACCTAATGATAATACCACACTATACTATACTCTCATATAGTGCTTCAAATCACTCGTATTGACAGTATGAACAGTTCCTAGCCATAAGCTGATTCTAATGCTAATACCACACTATACTATACCCTCATATGATGCTTGACAGCACTTGTATTGACAGTATGAACAGTTCCTAACATAAGCTGATTCCAATGCTAATACCACACTATACTATACTCCCATATAGTGCTTCAAAGCACTCGTATTGACAGTATGAACAGTTCCTAACCTTTATCTGATTGAAACATGAATATTCATACTGCTCATTCTGTCTCTTTTGCACTGAAAAAGCATGAAATGAAAAAGATGCAAAGAAACTGTCCAAACAGGGTGCAACATAAAGGAAGGTGGTCTTAAACTGCCTAGCATAGTAACTATGGTGGTTGCAAGGTATAAAGCGCATACCTTTCCTGTGTAACAATAACACAACCCACATAGACCAGGGAGTTGTTATGGAACTCCCAGCATAGACTTTGTTACTGTACCTCACAACTCACATATCCTGTTATACAGTATCTGACAACTCACATATCCTGTGTTACAGTATCTGACAACTAACATATCCTGTGTTACAGTATCTCACGAGTCACATATCCCATGTTACAGTATCTGACAACTCACATATCCTGTGTTAGTATCTGACAGCTCACGTATCCTGTGTTACAGTATCTGACAACTCACATATCCTGTGTTACAGTATCATGACAACCCACATATCATGTGTAACAGTATCTGACAACTCACATATCCTGTGTTACAGTATCTGACAACTCACATATCCTGTGTTACAGTACCTCACTAGTCACATATCCTGTGTTACACTATTTCTCAACTCCTACATCCTGTGTTACTATATTTCATAATTCACATATCAGGTGTTACAGTATCCTGACGCTCGCTCGCATATATCCTGTGTGACTTTATTCGACAGTTCATATATCCTTACGGTGTTACTTGTATCCCACAGCACACATATAACATGTGTGTTAAACAGCCTCCCACAGCACACATATAACATGTGTGAATAAACAGCCTCCCACAGCCAGCCTCCCACAGCTCACATATACCGTGTGTGTTAAACAGCCTCCCACAGCTAACATATACCATGTGTGTTAAACAGCCTCCCACAGCTCACATATACCGTGTGTGTTAAACAGCCTCCCACAGCTCACATATACCGTGTGTGTTAAACAGCCTCCCACAGCTCACATATACCGTGTGTGTTAAGCAATCTCCCAGAGCACACATATACCGTGTGTGTTAAACAGTCTCCCACAGCTCACATATACCGATTCTGCAGGCAAGTGTGTAAAGCATGCAGTTGTCTACTATTTGCGTAAACTTGTAACAGATATTCTGTGTGCAGCTATAGAGTTATTGTATAACTATTAATAAACAGAAACGAAAAAAGAAAGTGTGAATAAATTATGGAGCAGGATTCCATCCAACTGAGGTAATACAAGTTATTCCTGCTCTACTAAATGAGCCGTCCAATCCAAATTTGTAGATGATCTCTACTAACCGTATTTATTTTCAAGTATCAATCTTGTTGATCTAAGGTCTCTGTATTCAGTTCTATATTTTACTTTCTTTGTTCTTTCAAAACTCATGATGAAATTAATGACAATCTAATTTAGGGAGGGCCAGGATTCAGACCAAATATTTCAAACACTGATGAAATTTTGTTGTGGTATAGCTCCACCACACCTGCACGAAGATCTTTGCTGGAAGCCATGGCCCTCCCCTGACCCCTTCCCTTCCAGATGTTCATGGATTTACTTGTGATTTGTTGCTCTGCGATTGGAGCAACGAGTCTGTTACCATTCAAACCCATCATCTTTTCTGAACCCTCTTCACCAGTCATCTTATAGGTCATATACTTTTGTCCTAAAATATAGTAGCAAATCAAATAATGATCGCCTACCGTTAAAAAAGTTCAAGAAGCAATCTTTTACCCATACTGTAGATGCGCTCTCATGGCTTTTGTCAAATTTAAGACTCCAATATGTTTGGATATAACTTGGAGGTTAGGGTTTCTGCAGGAAAATACTCTTTGAAACCGTTTAGTTTCCTAAACTACAGACGACTTTAGTAACATTCCTATATTGGAATTTACTTGTACTAAATCATGAAGTTGATTTGTAAATGAGAAAAAAAAAACAACAGCCCAGTGCTGACCACGAATTGCTGTGTATATATAGTATTTAACTATACTCTTAATTCCACACACACAACCATATAGCAAGTATTTCAACAAAACAATGTGTATCATGATAAATGAACTCAGATTCATTATGGTGGCAGCATTACTGGTGACAGAAGTGGGATGATTACATCTGGGTACTCTTGTCTTCGGAATCATTGCTTGATTTGATATTATTGTCGACTGATTCTTCATGTACATAAAACCCGTCTTGCTTCTGTTGATAGAAAAGAACTAAATTACTCATCTCACTTCGACTCTGGCTAAGAGAGTTATGATCTTAAAGATGTTCTTGTGTCAATTTTTGGTAAATTTAATTTAATCAAGATATCTGCTACTCTCACTCTAACATATAAAATTAACTTGAGTTTAAAAAGAATTATAGGTGACACAAAACCAATCATCGTTATTGGTTTGTGTTATAGAGATATTACATTCAGGAAAAACTTCCCAAACAACTAAGAAATATCTTATTCCATTTGTGAAATATCACAGATATTAATGTTTTCTTAATTCACACACAGGGCTGAAGGCTTGATCAAGCCTAAATATGACATCATCCAGCCAAATGTGGTTTAATGTTCTATGTTTTCCTCGATTTATTACAATATTTATTTTCTGTAATCGAGAAAGGTTTTTCAAAATGCTGATTCTGAAACATTGAACCTCTTCTCATGACCCCAATGATGGTATTGGTTTCAGTGCCTACATTTTAATAACCTTCTACGATGAAACCATGCAAAGAAAAACAAAGGGAAAGTGAAAGGATGCACATTATATTGGCACTATGACATCACAGCACCCAATACACGACTTTTAAGCTAGGATATCTCTCAAACGGAACACGATTTTTCTTAGCTGGTTGGGGGAAGGAGTTAAAATTATCTCTGTCATATAAGTGAATGATGGTTGTTGTTTTGTACCATGTAAAGGCTTATTGGTAACCGATTCTTTTCAGTGGTGTGAAATGGTGGTAAAATGTGCAAGAATAACAACTTCAGTAGTCTTTGTAATATTTGGGTCTTGCTAATCTATTGTGTTTTTTAAAATCCCGGGAAACTTTCAACAGGTCTTCTAAGTTTGAGTCTTTGTCATTTAATACCTCTTTTATGTTGGGATTTTGTCCCACTCCACAACGGCAGACGTCAGTACACCCAGGTGGCAGACAACATAGGAAAGAATCAACGATTGGTCGATGGAGGCTGACGTCAGCTTCTGATGGTTTATTGTGACCTTGCAAAATATAAATAAACAAATAAATAAATATGACACATGGTGATATGACACCCATTTAGGACAATTTCCTAATGCTGATATATACCCCTCTGTACTGTCCTCCTCCGGTATCACACTGTGTGACTGTGTGACAGGAAAGTACAGGATAGCTTAACATTGTCTAAACTGGATGGATATAGAATATAACTGTACATAGAACATGGGTGATTTGGACTACAGAAAAGAAATCAGAGAGGGGGAGGGGGTCCATCATCATTTGAAGATAGTTAACATTATCTGAAATATATTTCTAATGACAACATTTTCGAATATTACATTAATATATGTTTAACAAGGAAAAGTACTATGAAGAAGAGTTCATTTCATCTGAGAAATTTATGGAAACTAGTTAGGTTTGCATAAGTCAACAAGAAGTGGAAGAATTAATCTGTAAAGCTGGTTGGATGGGACAGAATATGTGGTTGTTTTCATATGATCAAAATTTGGGTGTTTTTTTGTTTAATTCTAATTGCTGTTCTAATTACAAGAAGCTCAACATTCCTGAAACTCCCATACAAGTGAAAAGAAGGCTCTCTTTAACAATTTTTTTTCTCGAAAGATTTAAAAGCATGAGCCGTATGAAGACAAAAGCTTTACTTTTAATTGAAGTAAGATCAACCCAATAAATCAATTGAATTAATAAGTTTATTTTTCTGGCCATTGTAATCAGTGCATTGGGTATATGAACACAGGTGAAAAAGTCAGTTGAAGGTATTAAAAGCAATATGAATTCAGCAATGTTAAAATTGTATGCTAATAATTTCATATTGGTAAAAGACAGTTAAGCCGTCCCACCCCCCCCCCAAAAAAACCCCATTGTGGATAAAAGAGCCAAAGATCTTACCCGTTGCAAAGCTTATCAATAAACCAAACAAGACGCACACACACCACGATAAACCAGAATACCAACAGTAGGACAAGGCGTAAAACGAGGCGATAGGTGGGCTGTAAATATGATAAAATGATAACAGGTATAAATATGACAAAATATTAACAGGTATAAATATGACAAAATGATAACAGGTATCAAAGATAATCAACTATGCTTTCAAAAATTTAATAGGCTAAATAAATTGCCCAATTTTTTTCTATCGTAGTTTATGCCCCTCCAAAATGTTAGAAAAGCATAAAAAAAATAGAATGGATGATTGAGGACAAAAATGAAGCAGTTAAAATTGGTACTAGATATATACATATATGTAACCATAAGTAATAATTGTTTAAGTTCCTGTATCTTTCAGATGAGACAGAGGGATGGATAGTAAAACAGGTTTCAAAAGAAGAATTAGTAAGTGGTTTTGTCGTGTGTTGTTCAACTTACTATGCGTCACTTGGATCCACTGGAGATGTAGTGGTGAGGAAGTGTGGTGCTGTTGTGGCATTCAGATCACACATAGCTGTAGAGAAGCCTGGAGGGTTGGAGTCAGGGGGGTAGATGTTTGCCCCTACACCGATCCAGATAGATGTGGCCAGACCTATTAAGGTACCAAAACCGGCACCCTGATGCAAAAGGAGAAAATAGTTTACAAAACACAATAATTAATATCACAAAACACAGAACTTAATTGCTTATCTCAAAACATTCATTACTCTTTAATGTAATTAAACTCTCCTCCCTTCTTTTCAATTATATATATGTTTGGAGTGATACATAGCAGAAACGAAGCAAAAATCATCGCTCAATAACCTGTTCATAAGGAACGTATATTTACGAAAGTGTGGGGGGGGGAGGGGGTAGAGTCTAAGTTATACATTAGGACATCTGTGTAAGGCAAATACATCCATAGTTTCGGCTCAAAATTGGGATATAAAAGAAACCCCCCCCCCCCCCCCAAAAGGCCATAATTTTACTTATTGAACGAATTAATTTGATATAATTTTTAGGTAGCAGTCAGTCGTCCTGCACCCCCCTCTCTTCCTTCCTCAGGGTGCGTCAAGGACCAGGTCAGATTTCCTATCCCATATTTTCCTAGGCCCCCAATGTTTTCAGGTCCCTAATTGACTCCAGCCCCATGGCTATAACCCCCCGGACCCCAGCTCTCATCAGTCCCACCATCCTTCCCTCCCCTCCCCTAGCCCCTTTACTACAAGCTATGGTCTTACTTAGTTAAGTTATAAAGTTAAATATGTTACTCACGTAAGAGTTACAACAAGGGAAGAAAACGCCTAAACTGAACAGGGCCAACAGAGGACCTCCGACGAGACCAAATATTGAGAGCGATGCCTGAAATTAACCAAAAAATAATATATATATATATATATATACACAAATATTAACTGAACAGGGCCAACAGAGGACACCCAAAGAGACCAACCATAACCATCCTTCCTCCACCAAAATGAAACTGTTAAAGAAAAAAACCCTATATGCTCATGAGTTGAATTCTTGCCACTCGACTCCCGCTAAAAAAGAAATGTTTGGTTTGACCAATAGATATTAATGAGAGAGGCTGGTGGTGGACGGTGTCTGAGGAAGACATTTTCAGTTTTGACCACAGCTTAAAAGGCTGACAAATGTCACGATCCATTTGAGCTACATTTGGTGACGTTTCAATGTAACTCGGATAAGCTTATCATTCTTGTGAAAGATAAATCCTACACTGGCACGCATGCGTGATCCAGAAAGAGAATAAATTCAGACAATACAGAGTGAGGGATGAAGGAAGAAGTGGCCGAGTGAAGGACAGGAAGTGGAGCAGCTTAATTGTAATTTGGAATTTTAGTCTCTTTTTAAATGTATACCATATTTAATTTACCTGTAAAATCGCCCCAAGTTGAGATGCAAGCACAGTAGTTAATATGGCTATAACTCCAAAACCACAAGCTGGTAAGAAAATGAATATTAAAGTATATATATTAGTATTTTACTTTACAAACGAAACACACAAAATTAATCAATTTGACACATAAACCAACTTATTTTAAAGCATTCGATCATTTTCCCCACTCTCTGTCTCTCTCTCTTTGTGGAAAAAAGCATTTGTAAAAGGTCATTTAAAAGCTGATGAGGATGTTGCAATCATATTTAAAAGAATAATTATTCTGAAATTCTTTGGGGAATGTAATTATTTTGTGTTCAGTGATAGTGATTTTCAAGCATCAAAATACATATGAGAAAGAGGAATCACATTGAAATTTCTAAAGGATAAGTCTTTTTTTTTCTTTCTCCTTTTTTTTCTTTCAGGAAATGATGGTGGGAACGCTCGCTTTACACCCACCACCCATCCCGCTGCTAAAAATGACCTAAATAATACAATACGGTGAGCAGTAGCGGATTAAGGGAGGGCAACAGGGGCACGTGCTCCTGGCCCTCATATTTTGGGGCCCCCACATTTAGAGTATCCTAAAATTTACAAAACTGTCGTAATCGTGATTCACAAAATTCTTAGCATGTAACGTTGAAGTGATGCGTTTCCCATGCTGTTTCGCTGACTGAATATTATCAGCTACTCGAATCAAGGCAGTCACTAATCAGTCCGAGGGGGTGATATTTGTCTCAGTGAAATAGCCTGTGTACAGTCGTTATGTTAAAGAAACACAAACTCCAGTGTGATGATCGTGCTGAAGAAATACAGACTATAGGGCCCCCCACACAATTGCGTACCCCGGGCCCAAACACTCTTAGTCCGGCCCTGACGGTGAGAGTAAAAACGTGAAGGGAAAAAAGGCCCTAAAGGGGTGGGTGTATAGGCTTAGTAACAAAAACAATATAAAATAAAAAACAGACATTTACCAACAAGTTTGATAGCGATGGTGTATCTTTTCTCTGACATATCGGGCCAAATGGATTTAATGATGTCCTCACCAGTGATAGCAGCCAATGAATTAAGCCCAGACGATACAGTGCTGAAGACAGTGAATACAAAATTGTGACGTAGGTTACGGTTAACTGGAGAAAGTAATGGTCTCACCAAAATGCGGGGAAGGGAATTAAAAACGGGCTGGAGAGTTGGTAGGGGCAAGGGAACCTAATAATGTGACATTTACCGAATGATGTGACGTTACTCAACATATTAGCTGAACATTTGATTGAATAAATTAGGATAGAAATGCTGGTTAAACCAGCGGAAAATTTATTTAATTTTTTTTTTTTTTTTTAAAACTGGCCAGTTCCAGTGTTAGTGACCATACAGTGGCGCATCCAGGATTACTCACACGATGGGAGGGGATTGGGAAAAGGTGGCGGCAGACTAGAATCGGAATTGGTACCGCTGTATAGCTGTGTATGTTAGAAATCATCGGTGCCGTTTAAAAAGAAAGCATGGCCACGCACAAAAGAACCCCGAATCCATCCATACAATCCACCAAGGCTCACCAACAGTGACTGAATTAGCCTATTATAGGGACCTGTCTACCTGTATAAGCCTGCCGACAAAACTAGCATTTTAAAACAGTTGTCTTTATAAAATACAAAATGGTAGATTGAACGAGAGATAGAGCCGACTTTGTTGAATGCGTGCCACGAAAGATGTTTGGAACCCGGAACAAGTTTATATGTTCAACACAAATGCAAGATTTGGTCGACATATCAGCTGATTGCACCACCATTTGTGGCCGCTAAAACTACATCAAACAGCTTTAGTTGGTCACGTGACGGAAATAGCAGAAATGGTTGTACAATGGAAGTTAGCAATTGAACCACAACCTGTAATTGCAGAAATAGAAATGTTTAATTTGTCCGCCCCTCGGTTATGACCTGCAAGGCTCTTACCTCAAAGCTGCACTGAAAACACACGACGTAAATAATCCGGGGAGACC
>KN882697.1:4041-23017 GCA_000934455.1 Apostichopus parvimensis
GCAGATGAGGGTGCGTTCTACATCGTGTCACCGTTGGACATTATCGTTACTAAACAGAGAGACAAAGATGACCATATCGAGTGGCTCTTGGCTAACAATCGATTTGAGGTCAGTTTGCGAGGCATATCAGCAACAGGGATTTGATTCAGCTCTAGAAATCCTCAACTGTAGCCCCAATTCTTATATGCTTATTAGGTTAGGCTAGGCTAGGTACATCTCGCTCTGAAATTTTGGTAGTCTAGATCTCGTCTTAGATGTATTTGTTTTTCAAAAGGCATCCACTCTTTTCAAGATTTTTCATGTTCTTTCACCCCAGGCAATTTAAATACTAACCCCAGATAGTGTTGGAGTGTGTGGTATACGTGTACACATGTCTTAATTCCTTCTTTTTCTCGCTTTTAAAAGGTATTTTCTCGTTTGAATAGACAATTTCTTCATATTGGATAATTTTGTTGTTGTTTTTGATTCTCCTGGAACAAATAGGAGGCTATGGAAGATACCAAAAAGTACCAAGAATCACTTCACATCTTCGATGTCCAAAAAGTCGGTGTCCGATACATTGCCCATCTTATATCCAAGAAAGAATACAAGAATGCTGCTAGGTGAGAGTGAGAGAGAGAGAGTTTCAAAACACTAAAGCATTCTCAATAACGTTTTAACTCCTTCTGTTTCAGATGCTACCAACTTGCATAGTAGTTGCTACTGTCATAAACTTTGATTGAGCTCTTGTGTAAAGAAAAATTGTAAAAAATTTAAGTACAGTGAACACAGAGTAATATTGTGTTCATCTGTGGAGGAGGGGTGAAGGTGGGAGGGGAGGGGAAGAGTCAGGGCAGGTGAAATTTCAATGTGAAATTTCAAAGTGGAAAATTTTCTATTTAAATTTCAAAGTGGAAAAGTTTTGCATTTAAATTTTAAGGCCTACAATATTAACGGCCAATCCACTCGACAAGTTTCATCACTGCTATGACATAAAGAAGAATTTAAAGTGACGCATTCTTAAACCAAACAAAAATTGCCCGATCTGAAGTTTTGTCCAACCAATCTTTTGTTGTCATAGTTGTGTTTTTTCTTTAATTCCGCAGCGTATGTCCTTCCGTTCTGGGCAAGGACATTGCATTGTGGGAGCAACAAGTCTACCAGTTTGCTAAACTCAATCAGCTCTGTGAGATCAGCTCCTACGTACCCACAGGCGACCTCCGCCTTCCCAAAGGTCAATACGAGATGATACTGAATGAATTCTTGCAAAGAGAAGATTTAGAGGTGAGGGGAAAATGATGATAGAGATTTGTGTTGAGGATGGAATGAGTTGAGTCTTTAACCTTTTCAATAATATGATTCATCAATAGTGAATTTTGTTGTTGTAAATATTACCATTTCTTAATGTTTCCTTGACTATGATGTGAATTTGAATTTTTATTTTAAAACTTTTTGGATGGTATGATATATGATGAAATCCTGTTTTAGCCCCAAATTTCTGCATTTGTTTTTTCAAATTTATCATTAGAAATTGTCGGTGTGATGCAAACACCTTTTCGACTTTTCGTTGTAAACATTGCAGGGCTTTCATAAGCTGATAGTTGATTGGCCGCAGGATCACTACGACCTATTGACCATAATCAGTGCTGTGAAGGATCGTCTGCTTGACCTACCGGACAATCCCATCTTACTCCACGCTCTCGCAGAGTTGTACTCCTACGACCACCACTACGACAAGGCTCTGACGATATATCTGAGGTAAGTCAAAATTACAACAGAGAAACTAATAAGGTTGCGTGACTGAAAGATCTTAGTTTGACTTGAAGATATCAGTATTCTCTTGCAATCTATACAAAATGACTTACAGCAAGTCCGATGTGACATCACATGACCACTTACAGCTAGACTTTTTATTTCTTTCTCAATTTGGGTTTTTTTTTTCTTGGCTTGTAATGTTTCATAGCAGAAGTAGTCCTATGTAAGAATTCCAAAATATTTTGTAGATTTACATGAAAGTTATGTAATAAACTGGGGAATGAGATTTAATCTTACAAAAGTTCAAATTTGAATATGAAAGACAGCAAAAAGTCTTCAAAGTTTTTCCCCAAATCCATAAGGGTTGGATCTTGAAATTGAGACCAGATATTGAACATTTGGGGATGTTTTTCCTCTTCTGTCCCTGTATATCTTTCTCTTGGCAAAGGTACAAAGTTTTTATGCTCCTTGCTTTACGGGAACCAAAATAACTTTTAATTACCTAAACTGTATGCGGGCATATCATGTGATAATTTTGTGTTCCTTGACTACATGTAACAAAATCAACTTTGAATGTCAAGTTGAACTGTATATATGCATATAGGTGGAGAATTTTGTGATTTTTATCATGGACAAACCAAAGGACTTTAAGCAATGTTTGTTTGTTTTTATCAATATTATTAGTTTTTGGTAAAATGTAGTCTTGAGTTGTTTCTTTCCAAAGGACACAACCTTCTTTTAAGTTGGGACGTTTTCGTTTCAGATTAAAGCACAAAGACGTCTTTCAACTCATCCACAAATACAACCTTTTTAAAGCGGTGAACGACAAGATCGTCATGCTGATGGAATTTGATAACGTCAGAGCCGTGAAATTGCTGATCGATAATACAGATAAAGTTCCCGTAAGTTCTGACTCACCTTCCGTCAAGATTATTTGCAATGTCGCGGTAGCGAACATCGACAGATTTGGGGTTCGGCAAATGGTGACGGTTTACTCTGTCGTTCCTAACTTGAACCTTTTGTAATAGAATTGTGAATTTTGACTTTGACACAATTTCAAATGTTATTTACTACTGTGTGACCTGTATTATAAACCTAAATTTTTTTTAATAAATTGTTTTATTATACTTTATTATCTCTTTATAAAAATGTGAATCATTTCTCATAAGCGATTGTTTAATAGTAATTTCTTTGTGTAGATGCTGTTTAGTGGCATGTTAGACCATAAACCCATGGTCTCTCGTTATGCAGTTCTTCGAGCAGATAAGCCAGTAGATGCCAGGTGCATCGGACAGGAACTTAAAACAATTTGGGAAGACGAGAATAAGTTTATCGCAGTTCATCTGGTTATGTTGCTTTACTCTCTTGATCTATGCTACGGTGTTGGTATCTTGCATGGAGCACTTCTAATAATTCTAACTTATTATTTGTAGTATTGTGATTATTTGTTAAGTTTTTGTTGTCTTGTCTTTCAGATCAAATCTGTGGTAGACCAGCTAACAGAGCACAGAAAGTTTCTTTACCTGGTAAGTAATCTTCTCAACAGAGTATTTAGTTTGGAAGCAGTTGGTATGTACTGTCTGTCTTCCCAGTATTTGACTATGGCATTCTTCAATTTTACCAATTTTTGTTGTCAAGTTTTGTCATCGTCAAAACAAGCAATGTTGTGGGTGTTTTATTCTTTCTCTTCTACAAGTATAATTAGTCAAAACTTTTCAAGTAATTAATTGCATTTTATTCATTCGAACTCACTTTGTTCTTACTGAAGCTAAACAAAAGTCCTTTACCATTTTTTTTGAAATTTTGAAAATTGCATGAAGTAACTGAACAAAGGATATTTCAATCGTTCATGTCTGAAGGCCAAGATAATCATTTTCTTTTAAGAGCCTGTTTTTGACTCTCTTTAAAGTACCTCCATGGCCTCTTCCTGAAGGACTCACAAAAGAACACCGAACTCCACGCGCTTCTCGTTGATCTCTATGCAGAACACGACAGAGCCCAAATGATGCACTTTCTGAAGATGAGCAACCATTATCCATTACAGATAGCCCTGCAGACATGTAAACAGAGGAACTACGTACCAGAGATGGTATTCCTGTACAGTAAGTAGGAGTGATTTAATATGTTATAGTCATGTGTATAGATAACCCTACAAATATGTAAACAGAGGAACTACGTACCAGAGATGGTATTCCTGTACAGTACGTAGGAGTGGTTCAATATGTTATAGTCATGTGTCTAAACATAAAACATCGGTTGCAGTATTAGACTATTTAACCGCTGATTGGAGAGGGAAGTGACTCTGTACTTTTCTGGACTTAGACTGGTCTGTACCAGACTGGTCTGTCTCAGTAACAGATCTAGTCTGCATGAGGGTGGTTTAACCTCTGCTGTACCAGACTGGTCTTTCTCGGCAACAAGTCTAGTCTGTATGAGAGTGGTTTAACCTCTGCTGTACCAGACTGGTCTGTCTCAGCAACAGGTCCAGTCTGTATGAGAGTGGTTTAACCTCTGCTGTACCAGACTGGTCTGTCTCGGCAACAGGTCTAGTCTGTATGAGAGTGGTTTAAACTCTGCTGTCCTAGACTGTTCTGGACTGTGTTCTGATTCATGTGGTCTGCTCCAGCCCTTTATATGCTGATAAGATCTGTCCTGCAGTCACATAATCTTTGATGCTGCCTCACATATTAGACTGGATATAACTGGACTGGGCTAGTCTGCACTGGTCTGTTCTGTTCTAGTTATTGTAGTCTGCACTGGTCTGCTATGTACTGATAACGTATGTGCTGCAGTGAGTTGATAAATTGCTGTCCCATATGTTAGACTGAACTTATCAGAACTGTGCTAGTCTGGACTGGTCTGGTTTTATTGTGTAGTCTGGTCTGATGAAATATTTTTCCTGGTTGCAACTGTTTTTTGATGGTGCGTACCTCCCTAAGTGATCCTTGAAGTTGTATAAACACCCGAAAGATAATTCCAGCCAAAATATCCGGTTTTGTCCTCAGCAGAAGGGATCTCCACTCGTATGCTTCACAAAATTCTTAAATTTTTCTTAGCAATTATTACATGACAAGAAAATAATTGATATCTTAAGAGCCCAAAAAATAATAAAGAATAAAGAAAAGTGATAAGTTGTTTGATGTCATGTTTCACGTCTTTACAGCAAGAATGGGAAACGTAAAACAGGCGCTGCGTTTAATCATCGACGAGCTGAACGACGTAGATAAAGCGATCGACTTCTGCAAGGAACAAGACGATGCTGAACTCTGGGAAGATTTGATTGAATCTTCCATCATGAAACCTGGTGAGAAAAAGTGGATTGTGATGCTAACAAGCGCTACGATCTCGATGTAGCAGCGCTTTATAAGTGTCTAATATGTATCTATTGCTTTGACATGTTTTCTCTAGGGAGGAGAGGGAAATAAACAGGAGATAAAGACCAAAAAGAGGAAGACAAAAATTCGTACATTATGTTTGGGTGTTTGATATACAAGTTCACATATACAATGATTACAAGTTCTACGTGTTTAGATTTAGCAATGGTTAAGAAATTTTGGGGGAGTAAACAGGAGATTTTGACCAAAAAAAATCATTGCAGTTAGTAATTTGTTTGGATGTTTGATGTAATTTATTGAAAAGTGCTACATGTTCAGATTTAGCAATGGTTAAGAAATTTTGGAAAAATAAAGTTAAATTCAAAGAAGAAGGTTATATTGAAAGAGTCGATTTCAAATTGTAGGTATCACCTCGAGTTTTCATGCGCCTTGGATTTTTTTAATATCGAAGACTGAACATTTCTTTAATTTTGAGTATAGAAATAGACCAAAAAAGATATTAAAACGGTAATTATTTTTTTAATTTAGATGACTAGATACTGTGCTAGTTACCATTAACAATGATACCTCACTAAATCCACCTTAATGTTATATCTTTGTCTTGCATGTCAGTCCCCACATGACACTGTTCATTTTAAGCCACAGTTCATTAATTCATTAGCTTATAGAAATTGGGTAGGTGCTCCTTGCTACATTTGTAACCAGAGGCAAATATAACTTTAAAAGTGCAAAGAAAATCTATGACAGCCACCAGCTAAGCTATCCAGCTTTAAATTGGTGGCTTTCGTTGTAAAGTTATTTCTTTGCTGGGGGTGCCAAGGTGAAGCCACAAAAACTTGCATACCATGTTAACAAAGGATCTTACCCCCAATTTCATTCGAAACAACCCAACGAGCAGCACAGAAGTGATTTTGAGAGTAATTTTGGCTTGTAACCACGAGTCACCGGTTCGAATAATAATTTCGGTGAACTTTTCAACATTGTTTTATAAATTCACTTGTCAGGTTTCCATTGTTCATGTAAGAGGACAATTATATAGTATTTATAGTAATTAATTATATAGTAATTATATATAGTATTTAGCTAATTTGAGAAAATGTTTCTAGTAATGAAGATTGTAGTCTGTGATCTTTAGCAACAGGACCCACTATTGTATCTGAAATCCTTGCAAAGTTTGATCTTAAAGTTTATTCTCTTATTACAGCCTACAGGTACATATAGAAAACACTGTATGTCTATACAAAGGGGGCCAATTAAACACTTTGCCTTTAATGTGTTTTTTCCTGTTTGGCTATTGTCTTAAATTTAGCTGACAATGTCAGAATTACTGCAATTAGTCACAATTTTTCAGTTTATGCCGTAAGGTCATTGAAGCTTTATTCTCTGTAACAATAGATTGTATTTTCTTTTGTTCTTGCAGTATTTATTACGGGACTTTTGAACAACATTGGAACTCATGTTGATCCTATCATATTGATACGGGTAAGACCCTTAAAAACCCATTGGACAGGGCCAGCTGTGTTACCCTGGCTGTGTTATCCCTGGCTGTGTTACCCCTGGCTGTGACACCCCTAGTTGTGTTACGCCTGGCTTTATTACGATTAGCAATTTTTGCTGCCACGCCCGACTTGATTGCTGCTCTGAACATACCAACGACCATTTCGTTACAAACCATTATCAAGAAATGAAGATCAATATATTTTCAAGTCCCTGGTCGTGTTAGCAGTCCCTGGTCGTGTTAGCATTCCCTGGTCGTGTTAGCATTCCCTGTCTGTGTTACCGTTGGTTATTCTGTCACACCCGAGTTGATGCTATGAACATACCAATGAGCGTTTTTGTCACAAAGCCATCATCAAGAGATGTAGATCAGTAGATTTTTAAGTCCCTGGTTGTGTTAGCAGTCCCTGGTCATGTTAGCAGTCCCTGTCTGTGTTACCGTTGGCTATTCTGTCACACCCTAGTTGATGCTATGAACATATCAATGACTATTTTTTTTATTTTCTGTGGTGTTACAATGCCATTTATCAGGTTTGTCTTTTAACTTAAAGAATATGAAAAATTATTTTCTTCCTCCTTTGTTGCAGAAAATTGAAGGAGGCATGGAGATACCAGGCCTGAGAGACTCGTTAGTTAAGATATTGCAAGATTATAACTTACAGGTAAGAGACCACAAACCTAACAGGAAAGAAAGTATCTTAATAATGTACATGTGTGTGTACAGAAGTGCTATAAAATCCCTGGTAGTCAAACTTGTTTGTGACCCCAATGTTCACCTTCATTATCTTGACAAACCCCCCCTGTGGTAGATGTCCCCAGGGGAAGGGGATCTATAGGGAGGAGGTATTTGATTAAGGGTGGTTAGTCGCAAAATGGTGTTATCTTTTGCAACTTTTGATGTAATTTAAGTTCAAGAGTTTTCCACCACAAATACTTTTCTTCTTCCAAATTTTTGGGAACCCTCTAAAAACATTTTGGTGACCCTAAAATGTGTCCTAACCCCCAGTTTCAAAACCAGGGCTGTTAAGGATATGTTTGCCTGTCTTTGTTCTGATTTGTGACATTTCAAATTGTTTATTCTAAGGGAGAGGGTGGTAACATTTGCTGATACAAAGAATTTGATAACGTTAAGGTTTTGTAGATTTATATCTCTACATCTGAATGATTTATAATCCAATTTAATCTCATTTTATTTTATTTTATTTTTCTCATTCTTTTTGTAGATATCTTTACGAGATGGTTGTAAGAACATTCTAGTATCTGATTGTTTCTCGTTAATGGATAAACTTAACAAGATGCAGAAGAGAGGATTAAGAGTGGAAGGTAAAATTACAGCCTTCTACCCACACTCTCTTAATATGTTTCTATATAATTTTTATCCAAGCTATATGTTGGAAACCAGCTTTTTACCACCAATCACTGTGGATTAGGGATTAGGAGGGGGGCCGGGGGGGGGGGACTAGGTGGTGTTTGACATTGGTGGAAAACATATCAGGAAAATAAAATCCTCCTCCTCTTCCCCCTCCCACATAATATAGGGCCAAAATCTTTCTAGAGTTTGCAGTTCAGTGGCCTTGATCTGGAAATAATTGTTAATTAATTTCAAGATTTCGAAACAAAGGATCCTTAGGTCACAGATTACGGTGCAGTCCAGTTTCTTTTTTCTTCCAAATTCCTGTTTAGCTTTTCACTTATCCTCGTTGCGGTGACTTGTGTAACAAACTTGCGACGTAACGTTTTAACGCTGACACAATTTTTATTTTATATTTGTATGTCTAACATTTCTCTTATTGCTGTAAATTTAAATTTGCAACAAAATCTTATGACAATTAGGGTTAAAATCTACCTCTTTTAAATTTTATTTTCCTTTTTATTCCAATCAGTTTCTCAGAGCTGTAACTTCTGCAACAGCCCCATCTTCAATTCCATCGATCCGTCTGTGGTCGTGTTCTTTTGCCATCATGCCTTTCATGAAGATTGCCTCATCAATCAAAACGTGGTAAATTATATAATAAAGAATTAATATCGATCTAAACTCTTTAGACTTCACCCTCCTCTTGAATTCATGAGTTTTATTTGTTATCATATTCACATTTTAGATCTGTTGATATTAAGCAGTTGATTGCATAAATGTATAGTCCACTGTCCTCCTGGATTTTCTCATTTAATTAATGCAACTTGAATGCCGTCCAGGTGGGGATGGGGAGGAGGGGTGAGGAGGAAGTGAAGGTGAGGTTGGTGATTGAGAGGAGGTGGGGTGGGGAGGAGGTGGGGTTGGCATAGGGAGGATGTTGGGGAGGGGTGAGGGATGGGGAGGAGGTGGGGGATGATGGGGTACAGAGTATAACAGTATGTTAAGCAGAGCTCACAATAATCATGTAGTAGATTTTCTGGTTTACCAGAGATTACCAAAGGGTTTTGAAACTGTTTTTAATTAATGTTTAGAAAATTTATATATTTTTCCGCCCTTTTTTTTGGCAGGAACATTGCATCATCTGTCATTCACAGAAGAGAGGTCCAGGTGGTCGCACTATCCTGAAAAGATGATGCAATTGTATTGTGATTTTCCTGACCTGAACTTGAAAAGGTTTTACGACCGTTGGCAGCTTCTGCGATAATTACAGAGATATTTTTTGTACTTGAATTGAAGACTGGGATTCACCAACAGAGGACCAGGTGGCCAGATAAATAGGAGGACCAGATGGCCAGATAAAGAGAAAGGACCAGATGGCCAGATAAAGATTAGGCACAGGTGGCCAGATAATCTATGATATGGTTGGAATGGTGCATTTATCTTTTTTGATAATTTGGACAAGATGCTCAAAGAAGATCAACGTGATATACAGCAGCGGTAGGAAGCGGTCCTTTCATTTTCCCATTTTGCTGCACACTTTCCTTACTGGTTTTTTGTTTGGTCAACTGGAAAAATTCACGTCTTTCTGGAGGTCTATGAATTTGATGATTTTGTCATAATAACAAGATGATATAGCTATTTCCAGTGAAATTTGCCGGAAACCAAACCTTGTTTAAGTAGAAGAGGAATGGGATTGTAGAGATCTTTCAACATGCACGCACCACCTTTAACCTTAACCCAAGTGGGGGATGGAAACTTTATCGGACTACGGGGGTGGGGGAATTGGGGAGGGGTGGGGGTGGGGGGGAAACAAGTGTTTGGTTGACATCAAACTTACTACCAGAATAGCATTCCCTCGGAAAACAATTTGTAGAAATAAGGGATGTCCATGCTCGAAAGGTGGTAAACATTTACGCTGTGAACCTTGTTTTGAACAAATCATAGCCCAGTTATGTTGCAGTTAAATGACTAAATGATTTCAGAAGTGGAGTCCAGGCTCCCTGGCCCCTCTCTCTGAATCCCCCCCCCCTCCCCCTGTCATGTCCCACCCTGAATCTTGCATGTTACAGATGAATTTTATATTGCAGAAGAAGAAAGCAAAGAAAAGAAAAGAATGGAAAGTATATTTTCATTACATGTGTTTCCTTTTATTAAACGTTAACTTTTCTATCCAAGATAGAGGTATTTTGCTCACTGAAATTTGAGCCTTGCATTTACACAGGGTTAGACTAGAACATGCTGGCAACTTCATGAAGAAACTATTGTACAAAAGGTTTATGATATTTTGCTTAAAAATGTATAGCACAGTTTCTCTTTTCCCCCTTTTCAATTCCGGAAAATAAGTTAAAAAAAAGACAAAAAAAGGACAGAGTATGAATAGGTTAGTACGTGTGGTACTAGTATGATGGATGTATGGTTATGAATTACTTAAGGACAGGTGTTGGGGGGGGGGGGGACATAACTTGTCCTTCCTTACTGGGTTTATAAAGACTAAACCAATGAGCTCATTACTGTATTTCTAAGCTGATAGTATTCGGACTTTCACCGACATTCGAATTTTGTCGCTTTCACATCAGGTAAAAAATGCTGAGCTGTTATCACACAACGGAAAAGAACTTGCCATCAACTAGAAGAAAAAAGTTTTTCTTACAAAAATGTTTCATTAGTTTTTTAATCAAATGAGACATTGCTAAGTACCAAACTATCCATTTGCCCCACCCCCCCCCCACCCTTCGCCCATCCTCTTCTCCTACATGTATTGTGACCCATCCATCACTCATTGGCAAGTTTACCACCATCACATGATCTTAATATTCACAATTTTAACTATTTTCCCCTCCTTTCTTTTCTTTACTTAAAAGACCAGATAAACAGAACTTCCGCCAAATGGTTAACATTTAGTTCGTCAAAACTTTTACTTAACACTGTTTTTTTTAACATAATGCAAACCGAAAACATTTTCATTAATATATACTTTAAAACGATAGATATACACTCTTTTTTACAACAAATTCCATTAGAATATTTACAATCTCTTATCAATGTTTCTTTCCTCCGTAAAGCAAAACTTAATTCATTAATTAAATAAAATGCTTTTGAAGGACTCTTTTCTTCAAAATTGTGATCTAGTCACACCACCCCTAAGAGATTACCCCCACGTTCATTATTCAGCCAGTTAGGATAATTTCCCACTGCTAATACCACTCTATGCTGTCCTCCTGTTTGATGCTTCAAATCACTCGTACTGACAGTATGAACAGTTCCTACCCTTTATCTTATAGAAACGAAAACAGGATATTCATGCTGTCAGTACGAGTGCTTTGAAGCATGACATGAAAATACAGTTTATGTCCCACCTGTGTGCTATGTTAATGTAATCAATTAATGTTGGAAACCTGTTATGAATAATTAATTTTCCCTTTCTACATCCATATTCATTAGCCGAACAGAATTAACAAGACTATAAATCAAACTTAATGCAAGTTATGGTTTCTTTCCAACAGATCTTTTGCCTAATTCATTTATGAAATCTTAAAGGTCGTCACCCATCCAAGATGAGAAAAATCATGGTTTTTCTTTTCAGAGCAAAAAGTCAATCAAATGAATATTAAACCGGAATCACGTGTGCTGTGACCGTTGAAAATATTAATTGATTCACTATCTTGGTTGAATCAGGGATTTAGTTTTTAAAGGACTTTTGTTTTTTACTCTAGCCTAACACTTCTTCATATAGGTTACTAGCTGAACCAAGTCCTAACCTTTGTGTTTTGATAACTCCAGCCTAACACAGCTTCATATAGGTGATAAGCTGAACCAAGTCCTAACCTACTTTATATACCCATGTCATACACTCATGAATAATGAAATTCAGTGATGTCCGTCGAAATCCTCTTATTGATAGTTATAACATTTATATTTAATTTGCGTTTTTTTGGAATCAAAGTTAGATTGCAACTTGAAAAACCTAGAAGCAGACGTGAGGCCGTAGGATCATTGTATATAATTTCATTTGGCTTCTCTGGCCAACTTATCCGTATGTGACGTCAACGTGTACAAGGACAACTTGAATTTATTCGATGGTTTCGGTAAGATATATGTAAGTTTGATGAAAACTCTATTATGTGACAGTAATTCCAGCAATTTTGCCAGCGAAAGAAAAGCTGTCAGCAACGAAACAGAATCGCAGGAATATCTTTCAATGTTCGCTCCAAATTATGGTAGCCTTGAGGGGACATCCGAGGTATGTAATTGCTGTGGTTACATTAACACGTCACCATTACAATGTTTTGCGTTGCCGACTATCAGTAGCTTATTACATTAAGTCTGTCCCTTCAGGACCACTGTACCAAAGCTGATGTAATTACGTATTTTGACAGCTAGCAACTGCTCCAAACCACCAGATTTCTAAGAGTCGATGAAATCCCGGCGGATCGCTTCCAAATATTACCGTTTCCTTTTCCCAACGTATGATGGGAATATTAACAGGGTTGGTTTGAAACCACTTGACTGGAAAAATTTTCGATTGGTTCAAAATGCTATCGTGTCCTTTCCAGATGCATGATGGGATAACTTATTTGACCGCATGTCAATATGCTTTGAAATGAGCGGCTCAGTAACACTCTTCAATGGGCGGGGAGTTCTTCACTGGATAGAGTAAGCCAATCCGTGGCTGGACACATAAATTTTCAGCCCTCGTCGTTGCTGGCTCATTTTCTACCGCCTCGTTTGTGACGCCCCCACCAATGCCACGCCGGTAGGTTCTGGCAACCCATGTAGGCGTTCTTTAAGTCCTGTCTCTCGTAAAACTCCAGCCGATCACATGGGGCGCCGAATATCGTTGTATTCGTAAACCCAGAGACCTCTTCTGACATGAGAGGACTTGAAGTAAGTCTCTCTTGGTAGCTCTGCGAAGACAAAAGGACAAACAGGGATATTGTATTTAGTAGGTATATTTCGAGGTTAAAAGAAGTGAGACACAAATCGAGAAAAAGAGTAACCTTGCAATCGGGGATAGTGCGGAATGGTGAAGAGTAAATTCATTTATCCCTACACTTACAACTTTCCCTTCTTGACACTTACTACGTGTCTTGTATACCTCATAAGGTGCGTTATGTTAACCCTAATTACTCATTGGTAGAGTGCAACCGTTACCCATCCCCACCCTCCCTCCCACACTACAAGCCACTCACCATTTCACCCCGTCCTTTACTAACAAAGACACTTCTTAAGGAAAGTCACCCAAGATAGAGCCAGGGGCACGAAAAACCAAACGACTGATCCGCTCTCAACCACGGTTCCCTTATACAGCGAGAGTGTTACCGTATAATCATGACGATTTCGTGTTCACGACACGTGTTGTATCACGAGTACCTTCGGAAGGGAATAGATACTGCCTATGATCCAATGCTACTGTCCTGGTTTTTATTTCCAATTGCCATCGCCATTTAGAAATTAGGAATTCTACTCAACTGTTCGCGACCTTTAAAATTCACTGAACTGACCCATTTTATAAGTTAATAGAAAATGTACGCAAAAGAAAGTTGGCTAAAAACTCCCCTTAGCAACCATACTTACTTCATAAATTGTCGTTACACAGTAGTCTGTGTGATTGGCCCTGGCCCATTCATTCGTCAATTCACTAGCCCATGAATAGTCATGTTTTGATCCACTGGTAAAGACGGTGACTTTAGGGTGAAGACTTTCACTGTTTTGTAGAGCCTCTGCTAGTCGTCCCGAGAAGCTCTGGTCAGCTACCACATAGACCTGTTTCGCTGTACAGTCAGAGAGATCCTCCATCAGTTCATCAGTTGTGTATACTTCATCAGTGGTTGCCTGTAAAATATATCAAAATGAAATCCATCCAAATCAGTGACTAGTGACATCTGTAATACTACAATCAGTGGCGGAGCTAGGGGTATTGGTCAGGGGGGGGGGGCGAGAATGGTCAGTAGGGGCGCTTTCGACACTATCTAAGCGGAGCGCCACCACAGGTTGGCGCGTAGCGTACAGAAAAGATACTCCCTAGTAAAGTAAAGATACTCCCTAGATCGCAGGAAATGACCCTTTCCGGGCCTTGCTAATTTGCAGATAAACGAAGAATAAATAGGTGTCGTCGCCATTTTGTCAGAAAATTACACCATCAGAATATGACAAATGTCAATAGGTAGATGAGAGCGCAATAAAAAGTCAATAATCGCGAATAAGTAAAAAGTAGTAAAAAGCTGAAAAGGGCGCCAGTAGTCCATTTGAGTCCGTCAGGGGGGGGGGCATCCGCCCCCCTGACTGTATGGACGCTCCGCCACTGACTACAATACTTAACAGTTTGTTTTCAATCCCTCGTTGGCTTTGCATTCATCCGGCATACGGACAAAGATAATAGTGAGGGCGTTATTGGATTACTTGGGTCACTCGATATTCGAGGGTAACGATCATTTTCTATCTTATTCGCGTCTTCTGCTGTTTAACCTTCATTTAAGCGAATATTTGTAAGTTTGACCGCTAGAAGGAATTTGCATGATCACATTGTCTCTTTCCATCATCACCTCCTACCCCCCCCCCAACCACCCCTCCCCTAAACACATTGGTGTTTACATATTCATCGATTATATTACGTAGAAGGATGTTAAAATTGACATCATTAGTGGTCTTACCCAACCATCTTGATTTCTGTCCCAAAGGAGACTGGTGCCATCAGTTAAGGCGGGGCTATTTAGATAAATGAAGAATGAGTCGACGCAATCACTGGTCCTACAGAGCGTACTGATGTGGTTACGAAGGCCGTATTTATTGGTGGCTGGATATGTATGTTTGCCGCCATCTTTGTCGATATCGTCTGGTAAACAGAATAAGAAAAAGATGGTCTAAAAATGTATTACTTGGAAATTCATCATTGAAGAGCAAATCGCAGAACAGGCTAAACTAAATATCCACCTTTTTTTTAAATAACTCATTAATACTCGCAGAAGTCAATAAAATTATAAATTGAATAAAGTTTATATAGATATTTCGTCATTCATCACGCGTCAATAAAATTTCATTTTTTTTTCCTTATATCATAGTTGACATGAAAATTAAGAGAACGTTTAGTTATGGCCCCTTTAATTGATACTTAGTGTAGGCTACATGTACAATACTTGTTCATTGTTGAGGGCATGTTAAAATTCCATGTCATCATCTTTGAATTGTGGATGACTTTCTGCATCGACTTATTAAGATAAATATCTTACCAAGAATATCTCCACTGTCGGCGAAAAAGGTCTTAATATGTGACTTTTTGAACCCGTTCAATCTCAGCATGTTGTAAATTGATTTAATGTTGTCTGCATGTCGTTGAACATTAGTATGTCTGTTCCAACCCCCGGATATTAAAACGGCTTGGTCGCAAATTTCGTAAAATTTACAGCGAGCTCGTACCTGCGGAGAATGAAAGTATTATATTGTTACTGTATAGGCCAACAGTGGTCATTTCGAACTTATCTGTTCTCCACGATAGAAGAGAAAGAGGCATGTCGGGGGGGGGGGGGTGGACATTGTTGACATCCGTATCTCGCATTGCTATCTGGGTTTTTGGGCTATTTATTTGTCATAATATAAGGGCATCCTTATGGAGAAAATAATAAGCGAATTAGAAATATACCAACAATCACAATATATACTTGTTATTAGTTTATATTGGGGTGGGTGGGGAAGGGGGTGGGAAGGTCGTTAGCTACTTGTTTTGGTGGGAAACCTTGTTGGGTTAGGCTATACATGCGCCGCTATAAGTCAAAGCAAAAGTATGTAGTTTTAACTATAGAGAGATTTCAAACGCAATTTTAATGCAATTTTAATTCATCGGCCCAAGAAGCGGATTCTAGCAAAAAGGCTTGAGCAAGTTTAAATAAATGTTACCATAGTTACACTAACCTGCTGCCGTCTGGGCTCATTGCAGCGACGAGTGTTTGCCTGTAACTCACAGTGAAGTGTATAGTTACCCTGGTCGGATCGGTAATCGGGACACCGCCCAAAGGCCCCAATCCCTTCACGGCAAATCAGCTGCTGTTGCTTTGTCTGCGTAGGGAACAATGCAAATGATTTCGTCAATGTTAATTGTTAACTCTGTGGACGGGCCTGAATTAAATAAAATGACGTTGACCTCTGCATTCTATTAAAATTACCCGAATCCACCCTCCACTTCCCGTCCCTCTCTCTTTCGGGGTTCATTATGCCCATCATCCATTTTAATGCGATATATACGTAAAAACTGAAATTGAGAAAATTTGCGAAAAGTAACAACTTTAAAATACCACTTGGCAAGGATTTTTCCTTAGCTGTTTAGAGGCGTTGTTATTCACCATGAAGCTCTGTCATATTCGCTAAAGATGATCGTTGGGCCTGTGTCTTCTTTTAGAAAGCTAACCGTTTCGATTTCATTTGTGCTTTGCACTAGTGCAAAGCGTGTCTATAAATTGGCACCTTGAGTCAAGCACCAAAGCGCAACGTTAGGTTATATATGCCTAAATATATCTTACTATCAAAGTTGGCGGGCCGTGTACGATAACTACAGGCTCTCTAGATATATATGTATATTGTATGTTTGTAGACATACATATGCCTGGTACAATGCACTCCTGGGTGGTTTCTTAATGACGTGATAGTAACAAACAATCAGACTAAATTGTATGTTTAGTGGCAGTCATAACAATTTACTAGACACTTAGGCGTTCTTAATTAATGAACGCCGTATTTATGTAAATATTCGGAATTTTGGAACGCGTGTAAATAGACTTAACAGAAGTTAACGGTTTACTCAATAAAGGAACTTAAATACATGCGATGCGTGTGTGTGTCTATATATATAATTGAAATTGTAGTAAGATGGAAATTCCAGTGAAAAACTTCCATCCTTCACCGAGATTCGAACCCGGGCCTCCCGCTTGATATGCGGACACCCTAACCACTAGGCTATGGACGCTGATTGTACGTCCAGAGGTTCGAAACCGGTAAGGAAGGTCGTAATTCCACTGTAGGCGTTTGTCACCTGTATCGAACAATACTAGTTCTCTATCTATATACACCGACGAATAGACTGATCGTTAGAAAACAACCAAGTTACGTCAACTCTAAATGAATTTGTACCATATCTGATACACAGGACTATCATTGTAACACACCGATCATCTAGATAAAGTATGAATTTCCGCTGAGCAAAATGACACCATAACCGTTATCGGACCTTTTAACATTAAACGTTGTAAACCTTTATATAAAACCTCTGAATTAAACTTGAATTTACTGATATCGTGGAATTCCAGCGTGAAGCTAGCCTCCCCCCCCCCCCCCCGCAAAGAAAATACCAAGGAATATGTTTCCTTCTTCCAAGACGCAATCGATTAATTTCACACGCGATCTAGGGGTTCCATCTAATTATTAGGCCAACTATCACCCTGCTTGTGTTATATGTTAATATAACATGTATGTTTACTTATCATTAACCCGAGAGTCACCCTCGTTCAGAAACAAACTCACCGAGCGGATACTTTTGATAAACATGTGCCATAAATTCTCGCGAATCGGTGCACGCTGATTCAGAAAAGTATCACACAGGTGAAACGCTAATTCTATTCAAATTTATCGATCTGTTTATATTCTCTAATTAATCCACCGTACGTTTGTTTAGTTTGTTTACACCGAGCCAAGTTCAGGGAAGCTTGAACCAGTTCCGCGAAAGTCGTCCTACATGTTTTTGACCAGCTTGTTATTCTGTTTTATTTTATTTCTTTATCAACCAGTTACGACTTTTTATATTGAGTTTCGTATATAAAAGTATAATGATGATGACAGAAATATTCGGAGAAGAGTTTCTCAATTGCATTAACAGGTTAGTCGTTAGATGAAGACCCCGAAACCATGAAATTACGGGAAAATCTGGTAGATTATACAAAAGAGGACAAACACAGGACTGGATATTAGGAATCAAAAAAAGAAAACGGAGAATGGATAATCACTTGAGGTGAATCAAACTAAATAGGTAATAAATCTTTTAATTGATCCAGAAGCTTATGTAGGGAACACGACGATGAAGAGATCAAAGTAAGCCGTCCTTTCAAGCAACGGGCGGCTTCCTTTGAAGTATCGACACCTCGCAATTGTATTGTTGTAACGGGTAATGTTTTGGATATGCTCAGTCAATTGTGAAACTGTTTGCAACACGCTTGAATATATAGTGCCATGTGGCATGGTAACAGTTGTTCTTAACAATAACGATAGCTTTTTCTCTTTTCTTCTATACCAGTTGTACTAAACTATGTCTTGTTTATGAAATCAACGGAACCTGTGTCCGTTTCTGACCAGAATTTGTTTATGTCTACTTGTGTGTGTTTGTATGTGTGTGTGTGTGTGCTAAATTGATGAATATTTCACCCTTTTTAGATCGTCTTGATCGAATTGACAAAATGAAATCTCACAAACAAACAATTTTTGTGTAATTTATCTTATTATGGGACATGAAGCAATAAGTAATAGATAATTTCGTCAAAGAGTACACGAAACATTTTTCATTTGGTTTAACTTTACTTGAATTGTCGTCACGGCGCTCGTCAGAGAGTGTATCTGAGGTCCACAAACACGTCCTTACTGACGCAGGATTTACCCTAGGAGAGGGGTAGGTAGGTGGTGTGTACTGGGACGACGGGAGGGGGGGGGGAGGGGTGGTGGAATCGAAAGGAGGTTAAGTCTTTACCTCGTCATCGACCTCATATACTAGCGGTATGAAGTTTATGTCACACTGTCTGTGATTACTCCGAGTCCGTAAACGGTTGCGACATCTTTCTTTTTCTGCAAGCTGTAGACAATCTCTGTTATCTGTCGTGTAAGAAAAAATTAAAATGAATATTCATGAGTTGTACATACGTCACAGTTAACACCGGAATTATTCACAACAATCACTTGGAGATGCGCGAACTGCATGGGGAATAACCGACGCCTCTTAAAAGATCTATCATTTTTTCATTTAGTATTAAGTGGTCAGAGCGCCCTCGATTGACCCAGAGTCAGAGGCGTCGAGAGCTCTTTTAAT
>KN882697.1:36999-50013 GCA_000934455.1 Apostichopus parvimensis
CACAAACACTCCATGAATGCACAAGAGGCGCAGATCGGCTGTAAGATGTTACTTTCTCCTTCTATCCCGCCTTACCTATCTATAAACGGTATGTATAAGAAGAAAATTAATTGTGTTTAGTTCTTTTGATGAAAAGAATGAATTATCGTTTGTAACCCCGACCCCCCCCCCCTATACTCATTTTTATCATTTAGTTTTTGGTAGGCGATCTGTCATAAAATAGTTATCGTACCTAGAACGTTGAATTATAATAGATTTCAGTGGAGTTAAATACGGCAAGCACACAGCTTTATATGAGGAGACGAGAATCATACCGATCTCTCTGCCCTACTTTTGAACTTCAGTTGTCAGAATCTCAGTCTCAGTCTCATTCTCTGAGAGGTAAAAGGTCGTCGGAGCATTAATCTGGCAAATGGCACGTGAAGAGTCCAATCTGTTGAGAATTAAAGTTGAGCAAAGAAAAGGCGCGAAGAGCGGGACGCAATATTACATATAAAATTAATTAGGCCCGCTATGTCAACCCTTACCCGCCAAGTTAAATCTAAGATTTATCATTCCAATCTAACTATCAATATTTCTTCAATCAGAGATTCTAATTCTTAAAGCAGCAGCATTGTCTTGATATTTCAACACGCATGCGCATTTGCATCGAAAGCCATGTTGGATCCCGGGGCAATTACGTCATAGGTAGATTACTTCATAGGGCCCCATTTTTTAATTCTTCGTTATTCCTTAAGTATATTATGAAAATGAAAATGAGAAGACATTGATCTTTATCCCACACTCCCCCCCCCCTCAAGCTGATCCCGGGACCGGAGCTGTATCACCCTGCCCCCCCCCCGACCCCCACCTTCTCGTCAGGCCTGTGCATGTTACAATTGCTAACACTTCAAAGCATGTACTTCTTGAAGGTTTTCATCATCGCAAGTTTTCTTAGGCATATAGTTGGAGAATGCACTTCAGTGACTTTTTTATTGGCAGTTGAACATGTAGACTGACCACAATGTGACCAGAATGCTTGGAGGTGACATCGAAGTATTTTAGTGACGTCACAACATATGAATCTGTCTGTGTTGAAGATTGTTCCACATCTTGAATGGAAAAGAATTTTCGACGTACTATTGCAAGCTAATATCCCTAATGGGTCTTTATATTAATATTTTCACAAGAAAGTTCTGCTCATTTCCTACTTTACATAGGAAAAATATTGATTGAAGAGCATGTAGTATTTACAGCGGTATTTCTCAAAACACTAAAATGGTGTTAAATTGCAACCTGCATTAATGGATTTTGTTGTAATGGCCTTAAATATAACACAAGTAATTTTGCGTCTTAAGTCATTTTTTTCCTTTACGTTTTTAACTTTGACCCACAAATAAAGACATAGGCTATGTTAGTCACAGTTATTCCCTCAATAATATAAATGTATGTTTCTGTACTTGTCGTGTAGGGAGCGTTTCCGTCCCTTTACTGCCGTTGCGCCCCGAGTGGAGCAAATCTTGGCCTAAAGTCACTGATTCTCTACGAATCCACCATGTTTATGCAACATGTCTATGAATTCCGTATACGCTATAATGTGATATTCCGGTCCAAGGCTGACAGGCTAAGCATTGTCATATTAACCCCAAAAACGCATTTCTCGGAATGTCGACGCGAATTCCATTGTCAGCTGTCGCTGACGGTTTTCACAATGACGTTGATATCCAATTCCATATGGATGTCAGAAGTATATAATATCTATAGGCTTCATCTTTATAGGGATTTATAAAACGTGTCGTCTTCTATGGGTGTAGTAGACATAGCATATACTATATACGCTGAACACTTGCACAAAGTTGATCCGCTGGAACTTGCGTGTTCGCTATATAGGCTGACAAAAAGCTGCCCTAAATATTTTTCCTCAAGAAAACCACCTTCTACATTCCAGGCGGCCTTGGTCGATTTAGAATCCTCGGATCACAGTTGTAGTTAAAAACCCCAATTAAATATTTGGCTGCATAACTGACGTGTATTAATGATACGCTGTGTGATTAAAATAGCTGATATCCCGAACTTAATATCACATGGAAAGTCAAGGGGGTGCAACAGCGCGATGGCGTACTTTTCTGCAAAGGGATATATTTATATTAATGCTTATTAACGAGGAAATGTTTACATAAGCCATTCAACGTCGAACTCCCGAAAGCAGGTAGCTAGGGAATACAGAACATTCCAATTTCTGGTATGTACGTTTCTTTCATCGAATGACCAGGTGTTATAAATATGGAACGCATTCTCTAGCTTCCATTAACACCAGGAAACAGTGGAGGAGGGAGGAGCTTATAGGAGAAGATCATTGCGAAAAATGTGGAAAGTATGACGTGATGTCATCAATTCTCCCGAGCATGCGCAGTTTATGGCATCATGTATATTTAATACAAAAAGAAAAATGTTTGATTGCGTGAGTTCATAATTGCTATCATCGGAAGTTCACCTAGAAAAAATGGCTTTATGTAAGATCAATAATTGAGCATGTCAGAATTAATCATCCTCACTCGGTCTATTGATAACGGTTATTAAAATATAAATCGAACAATCTTTAAATAGTACAAACGATAATGATTTTATATTTAGGGATGACATTCAGATAGAATTTTAGTCTTGATATCTTTTGCTATAGTTCAAGAAAATGGAAAAACAAAAACAGTCCTATAGTAAAGCTTATATCGTTAATCTGGTTTTGCAGATACTCATTTTTAAAATTACACTATATTTCTGCATGGAATTCTTCCTCTTATGATGAATTTATAATGACATTTAATTTCTAATTTATAATGACGTCGGCACTAAATGTGCAGGCCTAACAGTTAATCTGTTACTCCATTGCTTAATAAAATTCTAATAACTTGATCAAGATATATTCTTTACACTTGATATGAACAACGCATCATCATTGTGGTCACATTCAACACCATTTGTCCTTTGTAAATTTTGTAATCATCAATGTATCATCAATACGTTATTTGAGGCAATAAAAGTATTATATCTCCCTATCCAGTTTTGTGTTGTATCTGCGTGTCGCACCCCCCCCCCTCCCCACCCCACGCCCAAATAAAAATTGTGAACAATTTCATGAAGTATTTCAGTTTGACGCCTCAGATATAACAGAAGGGTCTTACGCGACCGAGAGCAAAATCGGTGCCTTCGGCACATCGCCATGACGATCCTTCGGCGCCTTAAAAACGTTCCGAATCGGTTAAGCGGTAGGCCAAATTTGCTCCTGCTGGACCTTGTTAAAATTTCCAAGGCATTCGAGGTCCACAATCCTATCATCGCAAGGGGATTGAAGAACGGGTTAGTATTGGATACTGCGTTATCTTCCCTCTCCTCCTCCTCCACCCCTCTCTCTATCTCCCTATGTCTATCTTGTATTTCGTACACCATATGTTGTTTATTTAGTAAGCCTCAGCGTTACATGAGATACAATGGTATCTATAGCCGTTGGTTCGCGCGCTGTTTTTTTGTGTTTCATAAAAGTGCGAGTACTCCCCATAAAAATACCAACCCACAGATCAGTTAAATGGTCATTGGGTTTTATAGTGATGTCAGCAAGCACTAGAATTTATATAATCCACAAACAATGTATATCCCAGGCGATGTTTTTTTTTTACCAGTGTGTATGTATCCTATAAGATACCAGGAACAGGCGAAGTATGGCTTACATATACTAATACAAGGATTGGTAGTGGTCGTCTGTATCAAGCGAAAGATGGTGTTTAGGGTGTGAAATAAACACGAGAGCGGGGATTAATAAAGCCTTTCAATAAACAAGTGACCATCATAAAGGAGTGGTACAGTCAGACAAATGTTGCACAAACAATGTATAGGTTACCTCATTTCTGCATGCTCCCTCTCTGACTTTAGCATCAGTCTGTGGCACGCGGAGGCGGTAAGCATCAAAGGAAAATAACCATGTAAGGTAAACCTACCGTAACTGACACGCCCCATCAATTTACCTATATAAGAGAGATTAGTCCTCAATAGGTCCTGTACACAACATCTGAGGACAGGATAAACTTATTGACAAATCAAAGCAGTCAGTGTGTTGACGAAAAAAAGGAAGCAGCGCTAAAGAAAACAAACACATGTAAAAAATTGTATGATTCGTTAGGCGAAGATGAATGCAAGGAAGATACAATTGTGTATCAGGAATTCCTCGACAGGTGGAAGGATTGGGATGGGTGCTCCAGGGAAAGTGAGAGGGGGTGGAGGAGTGAGAGGGAAGCGGGGGGGGGGGGGGGAGGTGAGGGAAGGATGAGGAGAGGAGAGGAGAGGGACGGAGTATGTCCATATGGCGACGACCAATTTGCAAGGTTATTGTATCAAATACAACTTTTGCGCCATCGACAAAAATCCAATTTCGGGGTTAGTGACCCATCAGTTAATTTTGTTCCTGTATATACAATCCCCTCTCTGTGGCGCTATAAAACGCTTAGGTAGTCCATCGACAACACCCAGCATAGACAATATGAAGTTGGTGAGAGATTTTTGTTCGGGGAGGGGTAAAGGTTCGACGGGGTATACACTGAGTAATTATTATTCTCTCAGGGTCAATGACAAAGGCTATCGCCACATGACACATCGATTCACATTGGAAATCATGATAAATCAGGTTTTCTTCACCCATTTCAAGGCTGGAAATATAGCAACCAGGTGATTTAAGAAGTCCTCGTATTTTGTTTACCGTGATCTTTCTATCATCAGGTCTTTCGTGGGAGTATGTATAGGCCTAAATATAACTCTTAATTGACAGTAATCGTAATGAGCTAAGAGGCAATGTTTACTAGAGAATTGGGTAATGTCATCATACCGTCCACCAGCCTAAATTTCTCAAGTTTGGAATTAATTTACTACACAACCCTCCTACCCCAACCCCTTCACAAACACGCTTACTAACACACATCTCATTTTTGGCCCCTGTCCCTAAATGGTGGGTCTACTCCATATACTACTACATACAAATAACATACAATGGGTACATGGCACATACATATATTATGTTAGGATATGGTACATGCAACACATATACACAAAGAGATGTAGGGAAACATGGCACATACACATATAGATGTAAAGATACATGGTAGGTATGCATACAAATAGATAACGAATTATGGTACATATTTACACAGCTACAATATGGTACATGATACATACATACAGTATGTTAGGATATGGTACATGTTACACATATACAAAGGGATGTAGGGGAACATTGTACATATAGCATACATATGGAGATGTAAAGATACCTAAAACGTACGTAGAAATCCAGATGGACCTTCCAACTCCAGCTTGTTGATTATCGAAGGCAAATTCGGGGTCCAGACGAGTTGAGACGGACTCCCTCGCATCAACCTTTCTGATTCTGTAACAAAACTTTATGCTTGAGTTTGATAGTTTATTGAGGACACTTGACTTAATTGGTTAAGTGGCTTGTAGCTTATAGTTCGCTGTGTGTGATCCTCTCCCTCCACAACGATGCTAATTTCTATTGAGGTTTTTAACTGTCTATTGTCAGAGCCTCTATTTCGTGGAATTAGTTCCTAGCAATATAAAGAATGTGTTAAGAATAGGCGGCGTCAACTTTAACAAGTTTAGCAATACTAAAGTTAATCGACACGAAGATCAGAAAATCGAGAAAAAAAAAAGTTTAGATGAGCAAATAATGTCATGTGTTCTATTGTCACAACGTCCCTTCATTGGAAGCATTTCCTTGTATAATAAATAATTTTATTATGTTTCCAATGGCGCCAGACCGTTGTTGTTTGTTCACGTAGTATACAGCGATGGTTTGCTTGTATGTTTGTTTACTTCAGGTAGTCGCTTAAAAGTTTCGTCTAAGCTATATTTTGTTGTTGCTCGAAAAGCAGTTGAAATTGCGATGGGTTGTGAGTGTTTTCAGGCTGACTCATTCTAATTGAGGCCACACTGGAAATTTATGGGGAACAGGGCTTTAGTACGAAATTCGACATTTTCCAGGTTTCCAACATGGTACTTCATGCATTCGGTATTAGGATATTCTTGGTAAAACACAATAACTAATTTGTAGGTCTAGGCCTATATATGTGTGTGTGAGCTATACTTGTGTAGGTAATGGGGGAAAGTAGATGGAGAGGGGGTCCTTTGTAAACTGAAAGTTAAAAAACATCTGAACATGAATCATGAACGTGATAACACAGTAATAATTCAAATACAAACGTTCTATAAATAAACAAATTTCAACATTCAAAATTTAAACTTTCTTGTGTAATGTTGTATTACAAAAGGAACCAAATTGAACAGAAGAATATATCTCGCTAGTGGATGTGTGGATTGGAATACGCTTAAAGGATCGTATCGAATTTTCTATAGTGATCGTTGACCGGTAACAATAAAACGAAAATACCCGTTTTTGCAGCCCTGTCAACATCTTGACAAAATGCCAAAATACTAAAAAATTAACAAAATGGGAAAATTTAGTACCATACTTGGTAGCAAGTGTGCAAATTTGGTAATTTTCATTATTTTTTAAACATTTTGTCGAGAAGTATGCAAAACAGTTATTTTCGTAATTATATGATATTTTAACAATTAAGATGTTCGCAAAAGCGGAAATTATCAGATATTTACTATTTTGCACAGATAGAGTATCTTAACGTTCGGATTTTTGACGATTTGTCGAGAAATATCAAGTGTGAAAAACGGTAATTTCTGATTGTTACTGTTCTGCGATGTGCATGTATAAGTCGTGAAATGTGATGTCCCTTCTACACTTCCGTAATTAAAGTGCCACTGTTTTTTAGGAAAAATAAGTGCTTCGTTGAAATAAATGGTTAATAATTAAATGATAAAGGGAAAGCATGGATGGTTGTAACAAATTAGCAGACCTCTCAGTTTCTTGCTTTCAAAGTTTCCTTGGTTATCCAATCTGTGATTTCTACTACAAGTTTCAAGTTCCTTATCTATCCCATTATCGGTCGAGTAGGACCTATGTAGCAAACCAGGAGAACGTGTCCGCCCCCCCCCCCCATCATAAAAAAAATCCTATCCAAATAACCCCTTTCACAAGTGGCTCTTGTTTTGTTAATGAAAATTATAGCTTTTTCCATTATTGTAACAGGTGCCCTTTTGTTACGGTATTTCAAAAGTGCTCATTTTGTGGAGAAATAAAAGAAAAACATTTCTTAAAGTTGCTATTTGGTTGAAAAGTTAAGAAAAAGGTACTAACAAATTACCGTTGTGTTGAAAAGAAAATCTTCAGAAAACGGAATAGAATTTGTGCCACAAAATATACAAAGCAGAACCACACTGTCAAGAACTGGATTAGTTGTAGGGTACAGGTGGTCCTCGTGTCAATTCTAGGTCACCACTAGAGAATGACGTCATTTCTGGTATAAGTTAAACGTTATGTATTATGTATTCCGTTCCTAATGAACACGAAATGTGATGAATGAAGCTCAGATAAATATCCAAACAAACCCTGACCAAAAAAAAAAAAAAAAATGAATCAAGACGTTTAGTCTTAAGAATCAAAATTATATTCGTCACTTTGGTCTCTCAGATTTAAATTTTGATGATGGGAAAAATAAGATAGTATGAAAGGGTGTTTCATCTCAAAAGTTCCCTTAACATCTTGTAATGACGTGGAAAGTTTGATCTTGGCCGCCACTGGCAGACGACAACGACGAACTATTTTATATCAAATGATGCGTAGAGGATTTGCATCTTCCAGCCACAACTGCTTTGATCTGAGTCCGACGCGAAGGGTTTTAACTTGATGCCTTCCAGTGCCGCCCCGTAAGAGTAGTTTACTGTTAAAGGAGCTTTACATAGTTGAACTTAATACGCGAGACTTTAACAATAAAAATTAAAAAAAATGAAATTCTTGCTTACACAGATCTGATTTGAAGAATGGAATTTTCATGGTGAACGTCTGGGTGTTCACATGTGCATCTGTTTATTGTATAATATTTCTCTTAGATCCTCAAACACGATGAGATTAGTTATATACCAACCCGGGTGTTTTGAAGAAGGAGCGGGCGTCCGGAAAACAAATATCTGTAGAAACCGAAAATATTATACTGAAAAGCAGTGTATCAAAAAACATCGGTAAATGGTAATAAATACCCTCTTCGCTTGTTTGAAATCGCCGAAAATTTTAAGTGCAAAAAAGAAGAAGAAAAAATCAGCCGAGTGATTCTGTCCTGCCCCCTACCCCTGCCCTGCCCCAGCCCCACCCCCACCCCAACCCCCACCCCTGCCCCCACCCCTTCCACCCACACTTCTGGATTCGCCCCTGTAATGTGGTATGTTCTGTCATGATTACACACTGTGTAAGACTGATGATGACGAGTATCGTGGATGAAAACCAAGAAGGTAGCGCAGTGATCTTTTTTTATAACTATAATTAAATTATTAATTACTAATATGAATATTATAGCCATAATTTCATCTTGGCCCGAAGAGAAGAAACTAAACCGGCCACGAGTTCAGTTTGAAGAGGGAAATATATACAATCGCGTCTTTTCTAAGTTGTTTCGCTGTGCCCACAAATTATACATTACTGGGTTTGGCAGAGGGGGATGGAAGGGGCAGGGATATTACACCAAAGAGGACAGGACCACGTACGTCATTATATCTTTGTTACGATCGTGGTTGTATATATATACAGGTATTTAGAGCTTGTTATACCGTATGAGAAAGCTTTGTAAATTTATGGGTACGATGTGCTCACTCGCAGGCATTACCAGGATATCCGTCCCTCCCTCCCGCCCCATCCCTCCCTCCCTTCCTCCCTCCCTCCCCTCTCACAGTAACACCGTACTGATGACACTTGGTGTCTTCATACCATTTACTAGAGATAGCCTGAACACATGTAGGCCTATATATCTGCAACTCCCCTTTAAAAAAAATTGCTGTTGCAAATCATTTTGGGCGCGAAACTCTTGGTTCTCAAAGTCTCGAGGCTGTGACCGGATTAAACCAAGTTTACGTTAGCTAAATAAATATTTCCAAAAGATTAAGGAGAAGAAATATGCAGACGGTGACTCATTAAGAGACCTTATATCCGTCTGACATTGATTTATCTATCCATCTCCATATCTGTATTTTGTTCTTGAAAACATCGTCTTTTGAAGTAGGACATATACAATTACAAAATACTGGAAGAGTTAACGACCTGAGTTTACGTATAGGGCCGAATATTAAAGCGGTATTTTCGAGTTAAAGATGGCATAATCAATATGGCGTGTGGGCTGGGAGGTTGGGGTGGGGGCGGGGCGAAATTCGAGGGGCAGTGGGCCATGACTTTCATTTTCGGGGGCATTTCATAAAATTGATCTCAAACCATACCTACGAAATGAATCCTTTGTACACTTCGTATTACAAATTCTTTGTTAAAAAAGGGCACTTTTTTTATTAACAAATTTTAAATATGCATTTACTTTTGTATTCCTTTTTTTTCTGTCTTTCCCCTAAACATTATGACCAATATATTCCTTTATTGTGGAGAATGACACACTCCAGGAAAATTGTCCGAAGCTTGACCTTCTGAATGAGCAGACAACTTGACCGCTATTTCAAAGGACGGCCTGATGATGAGATGACAGAATGGCGAGGGTAAGGGGAGGGAGGGGGGGGGGGTGGTTATTGGATATGGTTATGAGTGACGTCAAACAAACTCTGTGACCTCTATATCTTTGTACGAAGCAACATTCTGCACAAAGAGGGACAGAACTGCTTTTTGTTCTGCCGCAAAATTTTACCGAAATGGGACCTATTCTTCAGGCTGGATATCATATCCACAATAACATCTAAAAAGAAAATATTTTGTCAATAAAACATGTGAGAATTTTCGCTTATAGTGTTACCATGAAAACCCTAAGGGAATTTATGTGCTGTCTCTGTGTCGGGGATGGCTCTTTCGCTAATTTGGCGGTATTTTCGTTTTAATTGACAAACAATCTCCTTTCATTGATAAAAGATACAACCAATTAATCGATACGTGATCTGCTTTTGGCAATTTGTGATCTCAGCCAACGCGAAGGTCAGAATCTTGTCCAAGTATTTTAATATTATCATCGGAGATGTGAACTTGTGGTGTCGGTTTCATTGGTTTAAAGGCCGGTCAAATTACTTACGACAATATATGGTATATGGTAATTTGGTATACGTGAAATAGAGGGCGTGACACAACTATAAGCTGACGCGTGGTATTTTCCTTTTGATTCGACAAAGAGCCTCAAAGTATCTGGGTATTAATTTGGCTAATTTGCAGAATATCAATATCAATATGAAACAGATTACAGGAAATTGTTCGCAAAATACCATTTTTATTGTCAGGGAATTAAATAATTGTATAAGACTATAACCGGTAGTTAGGAATGAAAAGGCACCGACCATATAGTGTCTGGAAACGTAAGGACTTTAAACATAATGCTTGTCATGGCTATCCATAATAACGTACATTTCAGTGAGTCGAATTCGTTTTCCTCTACTATTTGTTACCCAAACAGAAACAAATAAATTTCAAATACATTTATCCAAATAAGGTTGTAATTAATCAACTAGGACAGGCCGGCTCGGTCCAAATTTTCCCAAAATCAGATTAATGCGAACCGGTAACTAATTAAAAACGCAATTGTTTGTCACCTGGACACTTTTTGTGATACTGCCATTACAAATTTCTACACGACACTTTTCACATCTGGGGGGGGGGTAGGGATTTATTTGGGGGGTGATGTTCTTTATGGGGAGGGGGAGAGGGGGAAATGAAAAAATTAACTTGTCATGCTAACGAACAACATATTTTGCTGCGGGATTTTAGCATTTCAGATCACTGCAATGTTTCTTTAAAAGCCACTGAAAACTGTTTGCTATCGACGTTTGTCCGTTTGGCCAAGACTGGTCAATGACACTAACATGGGCTATATGGTCAGGAGTTGAAACGGTTACAACCCCACGCGATGCAAACGTTTAAGATGGGCTGTCTCCAGCCGTGTTGAGTTGGTTACGACACTGCATGATACTGTCTACACGGCAACAAATTGAGGCTAGGCCAACTTTTAACAGAGGGAAACACCAGCGAATTATCGAACATATGGAATAAGTGAATTATAACTCAAATAAAACTATCGCAAAATTAAGACTATATACATGTATAAACCATGTTCCATTTCTCTGTACAATTCAGTCGCTGTTACCACGATATTTATGACTTGTTTTCAAGTCTTTGTTTTTTTTTCTTTCTTTCTCCAGAGTGTGATCCATATCTTAAAAGGTATTTTACCCCAGGGTGCAAGATTAAAAATTGTATCAATCCATGCAATAATTTTGGTTAATAAAAGGGTATTCTTGCACAAGTTTACAAATATACCTATATAGTCATTCCTTATCTTCTTACTCTAATAGGATATTTGCCCGAGAGATATTTGAAAAAAGAGATTTTTATGTCTGGATTATCATCTGTTTTTGCTGTAAGTCATAAATTAATTCTTGTTTTGTTTTCAACTAAACTACAAAACGCTGTTAGAATAACTTCAAGGGGAAATATTGTAGTAGGCCTATTATGTTATATTTATGCATGTGCATTATACCTGTGGGATATGAGAGGACATTTCGGCTGATAACATCTGAATTAAAAAGCCATCGAGGACTCACAGAATGACAGACAAAAATCCTTGCTTTGAGAATTTTCAAATGTATTCCTAAAGGCAATGATTCAGAGAATTTTGATTTCTTTTCCCCAAGATATCTTTTATATTAAGTGCCTTCCACGAAAGTTTCTTGTCAATAAATGTTGATAACATTTTTTTCAATTCAGTCCGCGAAGTTCCGGTGGCCAAGTCGTTTATCTTTTCCTTAAATCGTGTTTAATTTTTAAACCAATTAACACACGCACAAACATCAAAACAAAGCAAAATACTAAACAAGGAAAATAAACTGATTCCTTTGTTTTACTTTTTAACATTACTTATTTGAAGATGCAGTTTTCATAGCCCTGTCTTGAAACAGTTCCGAGGATACAACAGCAAACATTCCTTCCCGACACTCAGTATATTACGCTATCCTATGTTGACCTCCGTTTCGCTGCAGTTACTTACAGAGGGAGGGAGCAATGTGCCAAAGAACAGCTGCAAGGCGTAGAAAGGAATCTGGAAATCGCATAACAGACGAGGCTTTCTACGACTTAAGGTAGACTAGGTGAAAAAACCGTCGGCGAGATTTGAGAAATACCTTACTCTTTTCCCCACTGACCGCTGTTATTCTGGGTTTTGCACCTCCCTCCGTTAATGCCCGCATACCTACTGGTATGTGTTGGAGAAAGGTTGTAAGGGGAGGGAGAGGGTCGGGGCTGGAACAGCCAGTAGAGAAGACATGTGTGGGGTTAGGAAGATCGGGGGGGGGGGTGGCGAATGGACTGTCAAGCACTGTGTTATTTTGTCAAAGACCTATCTTGAGTTCAAAGACATAATAACACACTTTTTAATGTCTACCGTTGTGCTTATACAATATATGTATATAATTAAATAGCTGTATCACAGCACGACATTAATAAGTTACGACACTACATACTCCCAGCCCCCACCCCCACCCCCACCACATATACACATCTTTATGTGTGGTGTTTGTGTCAGTATACGCTTTATGTGAAGAAACTTTAAGTAGGCCTACTGTTATAAATGCGAAATGGCCTTTTTACGTGATACTACAAATAGTGTTTTATTGACATTTTATTCCCAGTGGTGTTTTTCTCATCGTTATGTTTTATATCTTTATCATCATTTTGTCGTAAGAAATAGTTAAGTTTAACGAAAATCGAGAAGACACTCACAGGGGCGTAGCCAGGAATTTGCCAGGGAGGGGCTAAGTTTGTAGGCAAACTATCTAAGCGTAGCGCCACCATGATTTGGCGCGAAACGTACAAGAACATTTTGGCCGAAAATGCCTCCCAGATCGCTGGAAATGGCACTTCCCAGGCCTTGTAAGTTGCAT
>KN882697.1:61495-76090 GCA_000934455.1 Apostichopus parvimensis
GGGGGGGGGGATCTCTACATAACATACAGGCATGTAGTAACCAGACAGACAGACTTAGCAAGGGTAGTCTTCCCTGCCCTACCCCACTGGAGATATCTCTACCGAACTCACTCTGTTTAATTTAAAGAATTTCAACACCAATGGAGGTTAGTTAAGGTAAGTAATTCAATACATTTTTCCCCTCCAGAATTTGTAGTACAGTGTATTGGCCTTTTTTTTTTTAATTTCTTCACTTATATGATCTTTCAAGAACATAGCCAGAAATTCATCATACATAAACTTATATTTACTTTTGTTGTTATACAATGTGCATTTTCTTGGTTATATTTAAGTAAATACGTTGAAAAAACAAAAAGACAAAAGAAGAGATGGCAGTATTTCACTTCTTAAATATGACAACTTCTTTCAATGTATATAATACATCAGACAAAACATATCACATCTTTATGTAAAAAGTCATCATCACTAAACCATTTATTTGAATTTTAAGTTTTCTGAGACGACACAAACTAACACACACACGCATACGTGCACAGAAGCAGAGCTTTGCTCATACTTTACTGAGAATGAAATGGAATTTTGAAAAAAAGCGAAAGACATCATTTTAGATTTTGTCGTTGTTGTAAATTCCTTGTCTAGTCCGTTTCTAGCTGAAAGTTGCTCTAAAAATAATACGAAAAGAAACAAACGCCGCTGCTAAAAAACAGAAAAAAAATCCAAAGAATATTAGTTGGTGTAACCAATTCTTAAAGAGCCTGATAAATGGAAGGGGAGTTTTTATTTCATAAAACTCATCTTCAGCTCGTCTTTATTCCTGTTTAAAACCCTGTGCAAAAATGTAAACTTTGCTGGCTCTTTTTTAAATTATGGAAGCAGTATCAGTTTACTTTTCGGTAATTTAAGTTAAATGAGGTAGGCCTATGTAGCAAGGAATAACTTATCCAGTGTCGCATCACAAAATACTATGTAAAATGCTATGCAAAATGGTCAGATTGCTATACAAGTACAAAGATATTTTACACAGGAACACATAGTAATTTAAGGACAAAGGCTTCAGAGCCTTCGACACTGCTTACAGAACAATTTGAACACTACATTATTCTCTGCTATTGAAGTACACAAGCACTCTATAAGAGTTGAAAAGGAAGCCAATCTAATGATCAAAATACCTTAAATCATCCCATAAAAATAACTGACAAATGACAACAAAGTAGAAGAATAAAAAAATAAAAAAATGAAAAAAAGAGAGAGGAAGTTGCATAAATATTGTTTTTATTTTCAAGCGTTATTAATCCTAATAGACCTAATTTTTTTTTCGTATGGCACTTTTCTTTTGGTACATGTAAACTGAAGAAAAAAATAACACTATTTACAAGTTTAAGGCCTTGTAGGCTTGGGAGGAAGTACACCCACCATAGATGTATTAATGGGGAAAACAACAAAAGGAAGGGCAGACAAAACAAGAAAGTGTAGCCCACTACACCTCCCACAACACACCCTCCTCTACCATGGACTGACCCCTACTGTACATGCTCCCCTTCCCAACACTCTCCCACCCACAATATACAGCCTCCCGTATCACACACCCACCCTTATGACACACCCACCCCTACGACACACCCACACCTACAACACACCCACCCCTACCACACACCCACCCCTACAACACACCCACCCCTACCAAACCTTTTCCTACCTCACAATAACCTTGAATAGTTCAGTAATAGGGATTTCTATCATAATAAACCTTAACAAAAATTTAATGAACTGAACTAAATGTTAATAGTAATCATCATAAGAATGTACTTTAAAGAAATTGTACGAAGGTACCACTGACCCTAAAAAGACATTTTGCATTTCGAGCATCTGGTAGGGAGTTGTGAAACTAGATGGTCCGTTATTAACGTATATTTGAGTATTCAGCGGAAAAAAATTATGTGAGAAATATCATAATTAATGTACATGTTTGACTGATAACTGTGCCGATTATGACAAACGGTTTTTGGCCTGTATGTGAATACTTTATATTATAGCGATGATTCATGATACCTTTTTGAGGTTAAATTATCTTGAAAACTTTGGCTGTGTCAACACAAGACCTTGAAAAAGAAAATGTACCAAATTGTAGTGACACTTCGCTTTGATAGTGTTGATGATTTTTTAAATTTTCAAGCCTTCTTAGGTCCTAGAGCTGAACAAAACATTTAATCCGGGCCTGTATACCACATTCCAAAATGCCCCAGTATGAGGAACACCCCGCCTCCCATGCTTCGTACCCCACTGCACCAACAACAACAAACACAGCTTAATAGTGTGTCCAGTTTGACTGATTGCTGTTCAACAGCATGTTAGTACATTGCACAAATACCTATAACTTAATATAAATTTAATAAGTAAGGTAATTTGCTTTTGGATTAATTACAATTAATTAACGTAATAAAATATACTTTGCTTGAGTAAACGGGTGAGGTGTAGTATTTCAAAAGCATCTGAGTTCTCCAACATATAACCACCGTTACATTACAGTTGAAACGATCTGTATCGTGTTGTCTAAACCCGCCAAATATCGAAAAACATAAACCAAGTTTTTAACCAGTCCTAACCGATATATATATCTATACTCTACCACCGAGAAACTGGTAAGAGTAGATACACTATGTACAGATTTGTGGACTTGCTGTGATAATTTCTTAGCATAGTAAGCAATACTATACTCACATTTTTATATCTTGCAATGCCTTCTCTCCTTCATATCATGATAAAGTTGTTAAATTTTCGGCTAATGTTAATCGACAAGGTTTGGGGACTAAACAAGTTTTCAGTTTGAATAATTTAGAGCTCTCTCAAAACACAATGGTGTTGTTGACCGGCTTCAGTCAAGGGTCACCAACAAGGTACAACATATACAAAGACAATCAGGGACTGCTGGTTAACAAATTCCCCCCCCCCACCCCAGCCATGTAATCTAACCATTCGTCTTACTTTAGAGTGAACAAAATGTCACATGTTACGTACTCAAATATGAAATAATATATACAGACCAGAAGAGCAAACGTTAGACAGATTAACCAAAACAACAAATGAATAAACAAAAACAAAAACAATAATATAATAAAATAAAATAAAATAGACAAAATCACAAACATTAAGTCCAATTACTGAACTTCTCAAACATGATTCAAGTTTCTATTTTAGTTGCATTAGTAAAATGCCAAAGCAGTAAGTAAACAAATGGACTTTACAGAGGGCGCTATTGTATCTGTCCTAACATACGTTATCTGTGCTGTTTACAGATCTCTGAATCAAAGTGATACGACAGGACAAACTTGCTTACAGACAAACTGGGTGATTGGCTATTCCAAGTTTCCGATTGTGCAATTGGACCTAATGGCAAAAATCACTTCACGAAAGACAAGTTTAATACGGTGCTAAAAATAACTTTGGTTGACTTTAAAGCTACGAAAATATGTTTCAAAAGATCTCTTCTGCAATAATTACAAATGAAATTTTATATATACTACTACTAGTGATCAATTCACTGTACTGTTATGACCTACAAGCATAGACTTCAACTTGTCAAGTTTAGCGGAACCAGATAGGACCGATATGACGGCGCCCTCTCTTAATTTTGGGCGTGGCTGGAGACCGACACCTAGATATTACCCAAAATATGTTTTGATTCATTCAATTGACCCCTCCAGTTAGAATAGTAAATAATCCAACCTCTTTCCGAATAATTCACATGTATTTGGTTTATTTTCTCCTGCTCCTGGTGTTGCTACCCCCCCTAGTCCATCTTCTCGGTGTAACTCTCTGATGACGATGTTCCTTCTTCTCCATTGCTAGCCTCTTGTTGAGCTTTCAGCTGTTGCATCCACATACTGTGATAAACGCCTTCCTCTCCCAATTCCAGTAATTCTTCATGTCTGTTGCGAGTGACCAAGAAGTAAGACACCTGTTTTGCTAGATCTTCATTGACATGTGCACAGCTATGTCGATCACACACATTAAAAACATATTAAACAATAGAAACAAACACTGCACGCAGTATTACCAAACTCGGTGCTGTTCATTCCAGATAATTGCTTTAAATTGCTTTAAATTAGCTTTAAATTTCTTTGAATTAGCAAACTACACTATACCGTAAGACAATGGTCCTGCAAACTATGGGGAGCCAAAGTGGGTTTCAATTTTATTTTCTGTGGGTTATGGATTTTCCCTGAACGTTAGAAAATTTATCAAAAGTTTTTTTGAGCTTGCCAATGTCCATAGTCCAAGCAACATATCGTACATTCTGAGCATTGACTCTGAGGGGGGGTTGGGGGTGGGGGTAGTGGGTCATGGCTCAGTCCTAATGGGAGCTACTGGGGTTGTGGGCCTTAAAAGTTTGCAGATTGTTAGTGTAGAATACTGGACTACCCAGATTTCTTTGCCATTGACTCCGAGGGGTGGGGGTGGGGGCGGTCTAGTGGGTCGTGGCTCAGACCACATGGGAGCTACTGGGGTTGTGGGCCTTAAAAGTTTGCAGACCCCTAGTGTAGGATACTGGATTACCCAGATTTGTTTGATTGTTTGCAATGCTGACTCTCTGCAGTTTTAGGATGCAAAAAAACAGTTTTACTGTCTTATGATGTTATGACTTTAGTAAGAACTGACTACATACCTTCCTCTCTCCACAATGACACCTTCCTGAAGGACCAAGATCTGGTCTGCGTGGATGATCGTTGAAAGACGGTGAGCTACAATAATGGTAGTCCTGTTCTGGCAAACCAATGCTAGGGACGCCTGAATATTCCTCTCTGTTTTGGTATCTAGAGCTGAGGTCGCCTACAACAGATGAAAACAATGAAACAGAGATATATCAAAGGTGATCCTTTTGTAATGGTTAACATTTTAAAGTGAACAATGCTGCAATTTTTCAGGAGAGTTCAAGACCTAGTGTTGTCAAACATTTCAGTCATCTTTACTGCGAGATGGAACAGAAAAACAGTTAACATGGACTGACTGAAAATGATACTAAGAATGAAACAGGAAAAATGACAAGATCTTATGACATCAAACAAATGAAAACAACTACTTTTAACAAATTATATATCAACTACATAAAAGATAGGTAACGGTGAATAGAAAGAGATATATAATTTGCTGTGTTGTGAGACCTACCAAACATGCAGTTTATTCCCTAAACCTCTTCCCTTAAGTTTCTCTTTGTCCCTCTGCAGTTTATCTCCTATCTCTCCTCCCCCATCCCCCTCCCCCCCCCGTTGGTTTCTTTCTTCTCTTCACCCATTGTCTACTAATCCTCTTACATCAATCTCTTTTGTGTTCACCCTGCTCATTAACCTATCTGTATTCTGTGCTTGTATATTGTCTCTTGTATCTTCTGTTACTTGTCATTCAGCCTCTGAAGAAGATCCTGCTAGGATCGAAACGTCAGACCCTCTTACTTTTATACATTCTCTTACACATTCGCTTTAGTGGATAAGCAGATTGCTAACAGTTTTTGTTTCATTTTATTTGTATTTATTATGAAAAACTCTTTGTTATTAATTATTAATTACCTCATCTAGCCACATTGCCACATTGCATTCTAACATGAACAACTCTTTGTTAATTAATTACCTCATCTAGTAGAACAACAGCAGGTGCTTTCAGTATTGTTCTTGCAATCGCAACCCTTTGTTTTTCTCCTCCGCTGAGCTTGAGTCCTCTCTCACCGACAACCGTGTCGTAACCTGTCAAAACAAAACATAGATCAAAATAAAATAAAACTGTTAGCAAACTGCTTATCCACTAGAGAGCATGTGTAAGAGAATGTGTAAAAGTAAGTTGGCCTGACGTTTCGATCCTAGCAGGATCTTCTTCAGAGGCTAAATGACAAGTCAAATAAACGTAGAACGGAAGAACCAGTAACAGTCCTGCTAGCAGCATATTGTTCAGTTTCATATTGAATGAGGGGTGTTAGTGTAAGGATCTGCTAAATATTTGTGGAGTGTACATTAGCTGTAAGCTATATTAATAGTATAGAGTAGCAATAGAGAACAACATAGGGTATGATAGAGTACAATTGAATAGAGCAAAATAGAATAGAATACAACATTTTAATGTAAGGTTCTAATAACCATTTAATAAGGCCTATGATGTCTACACCCAGTTCTTATGACAGCAGTGAAAAGCTGAATTTATACATTCCCATATATCAGTATTAAACTGACTTAAGAGTTATAATAATCTTAACAAAACCTTAATATTGAAAGGAATTTAAGTTTGGAACACTTGGCAAATAGTATAGAATAAAACATTTTAATGTAAGGTTCCAATAACCATTTAATAAGGCCTATCATGTCTACACCCAGTTCTTATGACAGCAGTGAAAAGCTGAACCTGTACATTCCAATATATCAGTGTTAAACTGACTTGAGAGTTATAATAATCTTAAAAAAATCTTAATGAAAAGAATTAAAGAGAACCCTGAGTAATAGATGGGACTGAGATCGAGATATCCCTAGTCCAGGTCTGAGGCTGGAGAATTTAGTAGGTTACTGGTCAAATTTTTCTCACCTTCGGGGAACGTTTGTATCCTGGCATGAATGTCTGCGGCATCCGCAGCATTATATACCTCATCGTCTGTGCTTTCTATCTTACCGTACCGGACGTTATACCTAGATAAAAATCACAAACAAACCAAAAAATGTTTCCTTTAAAGGAAGGAAAAACGTGATATTATAACAACATTCCTGCGCAGCGGTTTATGTTGTGATAGTACAACAGCTACGTATTATGAGCAAAAGGATTGCTAGCTTGTAGTTTCCACTTTCGTTTAGGATTGAAATGCTATTGTCACAAACAGTAAACCATGAACCAAAGTGCATTGAACAGTGCACTGATCTTAAAGTAGAATTGATTTTTATGCTCAGATTTCAGAGGAAGGTGATATCAATTGTGCTTTAAATCATGTCTATTTCAGCACCCCACTGGCCGACAGAAAATTACATATCTACTAGTGTACAGTAGATACAAATATGACATGTATGTGCGTTACAACCTTAACAGTCAGAAATTCTTCTACAAAATGTTTCAAAAGTTGCAAAATATAGCACCAGTTTGCATGTAAGCACCTCCCATTTCACCAAAATTTCTCAAAAAAGGAGGGGACACCCTTTTCACTGGACAACCTAACATCTTAGAACCCCCACCCCTGTCCCAGTTAGAACCCCCACCCCTGTCCCAGTTTACAAAATAGGTGGATAAGCCCCTGCTAAGCAGACACAATGTCTGATGGAATTATAGCTAACACTTATACAATTAACAGTAACGTTACACAATTAATAGTCGATACTGTAAAATGAAATAGAAATAAAGAATTCAAACCATGCAAAGATATAAATATGCCATTATGTGATACTCACATGATTTTATTGTTAAATAGTACTGTATCCTGGGGTACAACACCAATGGCCTTCCTTAGGGAACTCTGAGTCACCTGAAGATGTAGGGACGAGGCAAAGACAGACAGCAACGTGACTGAATCTGATTGGCTAATATGATATATCAGTGGTTGCTATGACAATGATATAACTATACATTTAAATTAACAACAGAAAACTGACCGAGAAAATTATGTAATAACATTAAAGATGGCAGAGAAGTATATGGCTAGAAATGAGATCACCACCAACTAATAGCTGGATAGCTTGGTTGGTAGGGCGCTAGGCTTGTAATCCAGAGGTCCCTGGTTCAAATCCCATTCTAAGCCATAAATTTCTTTCCTCTTTTTGCATCTTGAAATAACAGAAGATTCTCAGATAATTTTTAATATCTGACGGCACACAACCTGATACAGGTGATTGTGATTGGCCCCCCCCCCCCAAAAACACAACTTTTGTCAACAAGAAGAAAGAAAAAGCCCAACAAAATTTTAATATGACTTGTTAAATGTTGGTGTAGGTTCTACTTTAAAGTTTAACAGTTTAGTCTATAGAACAAAAACACTTTCATAGCAGACTACAGATGTAGCCTATGCCTAGCCTCATTTGCATATCAAAGTCGGGGCATAAGTTTAATTTAATATTTTAAAGGGTAGCTTTTATCTACCGTGCAAATATCTGTGTTAGATGAAATATTTCCATAACATTTATAAAGGACCCTGCACAAGTTCCTTTGTGCAGGAGAGAAATGAATTTGGTGGGATGTAAAAATTGACAAAATCTATAAACATTTACAACTGGAATACAGCGAAATGAAAAAAAATCTTAAGAAGATATGACTGATTTGATATGTCATCAGAACTCACCAAGAATTATTTATAATTCAATAATTGCAATAACTATAAACTGATTTGAAGATGACTGCAGATATTATATTCAAGAAACATGATTATACATATTTGAAACACATTTATTAGCAGTCACCGAAACCAATCAGTAAACCTCACCTCTGTGATGTCTTGTCCATCAATCTTAATCGAACCTTCCTGAACCTCGTAGAACCGGAATAAAAGTCTGATGATGGTGCTTTTACCGGCACCAGAAGGACCCACCTGATTGGCAAAGCAAATCAAGTACCACAGATTATCGTACGACTCCCAACGTGGATGGGAGATGGGGGCGACTGGGAGGGGAGGGGAAGGGGAGGGGAGGAGGTAAAAAACGTTGAATTTTTAAGAGTGAAATATGAATTCCATGCCAGCAGATCAATTGATCCATTTATAATGAAGAAAGAAGAATATAAATAGCAATCAAAAAAGAAATAAAACAACAATAATACAAAACAAACCAAAAGAGAACAAAAACTAAACCAAATAAAATGGGTTATCGAACATGCTCTAAACTTTCTACTTTCAAAAGTTTACTCAAGACCAATCTTTTCAATTGTTCTTTTGTAAATTAATCTGCTTTCTTTGTAAAGTGCCTTGAGCAGTCACTTTTGTCTACTGATTTGGTGCTATATAAGTCTCATTTATTATTATTATTATGATTTAACAATGGAAGAATTCACAGTATGACACAAGTTTCATTCCTTTGCTATTGCATCATACCAAACACCTTTGACAGTCTGAGTACAATGTAAACTTTAATTAGGAGCTTAATATTCTTTGCTATGAGAGAGGAGTAAACCTCGATTGAAATAACTTTAAGAACAAAACTAGTAAACAAGTAAATCTTGACTGAATTTACAAACTATTTCAGTGAAAACCAAGTTTTTTACCAGAGCAAGTGTCTGACCGGGATCCACTCTGAATGAAACATTGTTTAGGATTGGTTTCCTGAAAAAAAAAAAAAAAAATATTAATGACAGGATGTTACATGGCTGTACCACTGTAAAAAAAAATAAACGTGCAGCCAACGATATATAAACATAATTGAGGTTTTTGACTTTCTATATTTTTCATGTTTTGAAGTACACTGTGTTGGTCAGCATGTATTCACTGTTTTAGTGACATGATAAAGTTGAAATCAAATCAGATCAAATCAAATTCAAGTGAGATTCTGTAAAGCTGCGTTTTGTGCCAGTCTGGCCGAACACTCCTCTACGTTACACGCACCAAGCCATGTAACATTTAGACAAAATAAATCGGATACCCCAACCCCCCCCCCCCCTCCCCCCCCCCTGTTCTAACTAAAGAGGTTTATGCAGTTTAAACCATTCAGTGATTCCTAATAAGCCAGTGACTCAATGTTAATTGCAATCTTAAAAAATTCTGTGCCCAATACATCTTAAAAAAAGTAATGTTTTAATTTTTAATGTTTAATCTTTATGCATACTTCCATCATAACAGCTATAATTTTGTTATATGAAAGCAAGAGAATGTTTTCTTTTTCTTTATCTTTCAAAGAGGCCCTGGGCTTTTCAATCTTAGCATGAATCTTCTCCAGAGGCTGTTAGCTGAAACAACACCAGACTAAGGACACATTTAAAAGGAGACAGATGGACAGACCGCTAAATTGGACATAATGCAGGACACATTTTCAGGGATGAACCTAGGGTAAAAATGAAATCACAGAACTTTGAAAAATTTCGGTATAGGCTCCAATTAGCATATGCTACAGTGTGTTAGGATAATAGTTTTTGTCCCCGAGGTAGAAAAGAAATCACGGATATTCCACAAATTCGCGGAAAAAGCTCATGCCTGCATTTTAAAGGAGACAGATGGACAGACCACTAAATAGGACATTCTGTATCTCATAAATTCGCATTATTCTTACAAAACCTTCTTCAATATGAAACATCTTTTATTATGTTATGAAAGAAAGAATTGTGATCATTCAAGTTTCAGTAAAAGGAAAGACATCAATTGACACTTACTCTATATTGTAGTAAAAGCTGACTTGATCAAATTCCACTTTTCCTTGAGAAATGGCTAGTTTCATAGAATCGTCATGATCTGTGATCTAAACGAGAGCATGCGAGACAAAAAATAGTAGAAGGATTTGCCAAACAAAATGGGGCGCTTTAAAACCAATCTGCCTGACCCCCCCCCCTGGAAATCAAAGAAGCAAATATAAACACCAATAGTGAGGAGCTCTCTGGTTTAAGTGGTGCAGTTCTGGCCGTTTTCTGGGTTAATCCTTTTGATTGTAAACCGACTAACCGTTTTAATCTTTGCGAGTTCACGTTATCGAAAAGCCAAAATCTGCATGAGAATGGTCATGCCTTTGGGCATTGAGCTTGAAGGTAAGTCCATACAAAGCTAAACATAACCATAGAGGGGTGTAAGATAACACTTACAGGATGATGGTCTCTTTCAATTTGGACAAAATAATTACGGCTTTAAGATGAAATGCCTTAAGTTGATATATGATGAATGTTCAGTGTGTTTTAAATCTCCTCTTGGTCAGTTTTGTTCTGTACTTTGGCATTTTAAGAAACATTCTTACTTACTTTCAAATATATAATATCAAGTTCCCATAATTAAAATGACATTTAAGGCATTTGTATTTGAATTTGCCCATGGAATAACAGAGCTACATAATTATGAATTTATACTGCAATTTACAATGGAATTATCTGAAACTGACATGTGCAGGGAAAAGTGTAACCAAAGTTACAGTGAGAGGTAGGAATCTCTTATTTTCTTGATTTTTCCCCCTTTTTTCCCCCCACTGCTTCTTTCTTTTTAACTGTCGCTTTCACATGGAATGCATTTTTCACAGGCCAGCTAGAGTTTCTTGGGCTCTTCATTTAACATTTTTTATACACATCGTTATTGTTTACATTTTTGTCATTGTAAACAGACTAATTTGGTACATAAATACTTAAACAACAAGAAGATCATAAGATGCCAAGAATAGAAACAAAAGTAAACAGCCCTCACCTCTAATTTTTCCTCCAACAAATCAATCATATTTTCCATATCAATGAAAGCCTGCTGGATCATTCTGACCAGAAAAAAAGAAAAGGGAGAAGACTTAATAATATTACAAAAAGAATTCTCTGACATGTAAAACTGGTCACCAAACTTGTCAAACTTTGTACATCTACGATAAATTCTATTAGGACGTGGGGTCAGGACCCTAAGATTCAAATATCTCCAGAGATTCTGCTTAACAGTATACGTAAGCCATCAAAAGTTTGCCTTTGAAGATAAGACGAGCAAAAGGTCCAAGCCAGGGAGTCCCTTTGAGATAACTGTAAAAAAACTTTGAGTGACAGTAATATTTGACTGTGTAGCATATTTGGGTGAGCATATTTAATGGCTACACTGATGGCCTTCCCATCAGCAAAATAATTCTATAAATTCTCACTATGACCAAGAATACAAGTTATGTCTAGGGCGGTAAAGTTTAAGTACAGAAAAAGATTGACATGAACACAGACAGACAATGAAATCTACCATATGGATTTGTTGGCGAGGCTAGATGTAAGAAAAATATGCGCACAGTGCCTGTATTATGGAGATGAAGTTACAAAAAGAGACTAACCTGTAGTAGGTTCCAAAGAAATTAAGTGGCGTATACAACTGCATGATATAAGTTGTAAACAGGACATAGTCACCGACCTTCAAGTAAACGATAATAAATATGACAATAATTAATAATAAATAAAAAAAATTCCAAAGAAATTAACAACAAAATATGAAAAACATGACATTTTACCTTGTATTGATAAAATAGAAGGGAGGGGGGAGGGGGTAAGATGGGGGTGTCCAGGGGCTTTGTCATTAGTGGATACAAATTCCTTGGCACAAATTCACTTTCTGTTTAACATTAAATAATGGTGAAAATTTTTGTACACATTCAAAAATGAAACAATCGCTATTGTAGTTCATCTGTCATAGTGGTGTTACAAGTTATACAAGTTATATGATTTAAAATTGATCAAGTCCATCAATATTTTACATTACTGTGCCCATTTTTATGTATATTTATATCTTTATGTTCTTTATTGTGGTTTATAACCCTGTCTTATATCATTTTTTACTTTTATTGCTGTTGTTATTACTTTTAGGTTTTCTTAAGTTTGGTAATTTTATATTCCAGGTATTGGTTCTTTTGTACAGTGCTCTTGAGCATGTTTTATTTCATGATAACAGCACTTTAATATATAGTATTTATTTAATATTGTGAATAATCTCTGGCAGATTCGTTAAATTTTCTTTTCTATATAAATACCAGTTCAGTGTTACCTGCCTAGATTGAAAGCAGCTTAATATTGTTACTAAGGCATTGAACTTGCGTGAATTGTCCCTTAGCAACCAAATCAAACAAACCACTGTACGCTTGATGTTACTCACCGTCAGTTTACTCTGGTGAACGAACCAGGCGCACAGAAGACATCCGACCAACATGCCTGAGTTAACGATGATGTTCTGAGCTGTGTTCAAGACCGAAAGAGTAGCTACAGATTTCCATTCACTGACCTGATTAGGAAAAAGAAAGAAAGAAAAACAAATGAAATGATATATTTTCATTGAATTGATCTGGTAAAGTTTGTTAACAAAACTTCTAGACGGTCTCCTAAGCTTGATCTTTTGTAAAATAGACTGTGAGTAATAATAATATTGATAAAGTTTTGGAAACATTGCAGACAAGCTGGCTCTTTGAAATCCAAACAAAACACACTTTACATTTGCCTCATTCAAACTGAGCTGACGATGAACCAAGCTAATAAACACCGAGTACTAAACGTGGCAAAAGTTACGCCCGAATGTTTCGATGCTTGCAGGATTTGCTTTATTGTTCATCGGCATTTCAATCACATATCCATTACTCACGATTGTCGACATTTTTTCTCTCTCTCTCCCCCTTTCAGTATAAAACAACTGACTCAATAATGGAAACATCGAGTCCTGTATTTCTGTTAAGTTTTCAAAACCACACAAACCTGATAATCTTTAATGGCCTCTTCGTATCTTTCGACTTCAAATTCTTCGTTGCTGTAATATTTGACGGTCTCGAAATTTAGAAGAGAGTCAACTGCTTTCTGTTTCATTTTGTTATCTTTCAGGTTCATATCTCGTCGGAATTTTGTTCTCCACTCGGTGATGTAGATTGTAGCGACTGTGAAGATCAAAGGTCAATTTCATATTGTCTCATTTAGTTTAATATTCTTTGCACCCACTTAGTTTTACGGCAGTGAAGGTATCCTTTTTTATTATATATCGTATTCCGACATCTGGATATTTTAAAGTTTAACCACTGGTCATCTGAAGATTATTCTGTTGCAAAAGAAAGTTTTGACAATATGGAACATTTGCTCGTAGTTTTCATTGGCTTGCGTGCACCCGAACGCAGCATCTTCTCACCGGTCAGCAGGTTCATTATGTCTACCCTATGAACTGATATTGCCTGTTTAAAATGTAACAACCAAAGCCCCAAACAGTGAATGATTTTATGATCTATCCAAAAGTGTAGGTTACTGTATCAACAGCCTGCAGAATATTTTGCTACCTAAAGAAATGGACAGTGCAGATCAAAATTAGAGATAAGCAAAAGAAGAATGGATCTCGTACAGATGTTGTGCCCTAAGCATGTCTATCACAGCAAAGTGTGAAATTTTGCACTGAACTGAAACAATAATAAACAAAACAAAATCATTTTATTCTTCTTTTTTTTTTTAATTTAATAATTGTACAGTTATTATGAGGTACAAAATGTGAACAGAAACATAAGTGGATACAAGGAATAAAGAAATTATTTAACTCGAGTACAGTTTTCAAAGTATCTTTACTACTAAGGTATAAGAATGAAGAGGAGAATTACCTGTGGAACAACAATTGAAGGAATTGAGTAAAGTATGAATAAAGTATGAATAAAGTATGAAAGGTAAAAGAAGAACATTTAAAGGTTAAGGTAAATAAACCAGACACAAATGGGAAAGGCAGATTGCTATTTTGTTTGTGAAGAAAGCATTACTTACTGAGGTACAAAGTCATAGCACAAAAGATGATGACACCAAACCAGGGGTTGAAGGCAGTAACAAAGTAAACGATGGCAATGGTGATATCGGCAATGGTCGGAAAAATGTTGAAAACCACGTAACTGGGGATAATGGAAAACACGATACCGTATGTATCACCAAAACAGAACTAGTATTGTTCATTTCAGGTGACAAACACCTAAGTCCAGTGGAATTGCGACCTTCCTTACCGGTTTC
>KN882697.1:83044-100063 GCA_000934455.1 Apostichopus parvimensis
GGGGGGGGGGGGCACAACATCAGAGGGGCACTTGCTCATTCCACAACCACCACTTGTTATGCTATAAACACACCGGCCATAACACTTAAATATATATGATATGTTAGTATGCTATCAATACTATTATGGTGTACGTGAATAATTACAATAAAATATTAAAATTAACAAAGGCTTAAGATATCCAAAAGACAGTTCTACATCAAAGGGGCAAATTTTATTTGCCAGTAGGGCACATTTTGCTATTTTGGAAAAGGGGGGCACATGCCCCCAGTGCCCCCCTTCCCGGCTCCTACCCCCCTGGTTGGTATGATGAGGTAATCATTTGATAATGATTCAGCCTTGCTGCAGGGGATAAGCAGCTGCTGCAGCTTTCCTTTCCGACATTGTGCCTGAAGTGATTTTTTTCTCAGAAATGTCAAAAGATTAAAAAACCTAAACACATGGATATCATATCATGTTAGGAGGAATCAAATAAGAAAACTACAGAGAGAAAAGGTGAAGTGGCAAGCTAATCCTTTCCGCAGAAACATTAAATATGAAAGATTAAATATGTATTGACAACATATTTGTACATCAGGTACTAGCAGAAGATTAACATGAATATATAAATGCTATTAGTGAAATGGAGAAAAGTGCCATCAACTTTGAGAAAAGTCTGAATGATTACAGGAGCGAAAAACCTAACTTTCAACTTTTAAGTATCCAAACCATTTAAAGTATTTTAGATATCTTACCCCTGATGGTTGCTGCAGTTCATTTTCTACCTTCAACTTAGAACTGTAAGGTCCACAGAGTTTTCCTAAATCCTGAGTCTAGAGGAAAAACACAAAGATACAGAAGCTTTTAAAAGGACATGTCAAGACAGACTCAAGTAACAATTGAGCAAAAAAGTGATGAAATGGTAGATGTAGGAAGCAAGGACACTAAACCTAGGCCTTGTTGTATTATGACCATAGAAATTGATGACATATATTACCTTTGATTATTATAAGTAGTTATTATTTAGGATTGCTGCCCTCTATTCTGAACAACTACTTATTCAGTTACATTCAGTTTGTTTGTTTGTTTCATTTATTATCTGCCATTAAGTCACAATGATTTACAATTCTTAATACATAGTTAAAGCAATGAGGCAGGGGGACTGGAAGTAAGATAATTTTCGAGTCCCTTTTTGGTCCCTTACAAAGTAAAACAAGAAAATTAAATTTTATATAGAGAAAGAACAAAAAAACAATAGAACTCATAGAAAACATACACATAGGGGTTTAACAGAGCTGGGTAAGAAAACAGTTATACAATGCTCATAATAAGGCAGAACTATACACAAATTATTCTGGTGATACAGAATATGATTGGTGGCAAGTAGTTTGTCAATATGCTTTAAGAAACATCCTTCATATGTTTTAATTAGCTACATATGACGGCTATTGTCTAAGGATAATTGAATTTCAACAAAGTTAATTGCTGTCACCTATACCTCATGACTTGTCCGTCTCGACTGATGTTTATGTCGGTGGGTCCTTGGAGTTTTTACCCTCAGATCTTGGACAGGGGTATAAGTGACTTCATTCTGAAATGCAGAGAAAATTTAAGTTGAAAAAGTAAAAAACAAAAAACAGAGTCAATAGAAAATAACTGTCTGGTATTTAAAGAATTCTCTTGCCTAGCATGATTCACATAGGTCAGTTTATAAAATAATTGTAAATAACATCAGTTTGAAAAAACAGCCAACTGAAGCTAACAATGTGTAATTGATGACCATTCACATTGCCTTTGTTCTGTTATAATGACCTCCTGACTTGAATCTTCTAAGGGAGGTCTTGGCCATTCACCGCGAGAAGAGATGGTAATGTTAGGTTCCTTTTCCTGATGATGGAGGTGTGAACAATAAAGATAGACATTCATTAGGTAGAAGGACCATGAAAGCCAGTTGTTATTGTCTTATATGCAAAAGTTAGAAGGCGACCGATAACGTTTCGATCTCCTGAGGCTTGTAACGTTTTTTTAAAAGGCATTGAATACTCGCGCACAAAGAAACGTCTCATGCCGGTAATCTGACCTAGTTTCGAATGAGGTGTAACAAAAGTGTTAGACACCACCATCGATCCCAGAAAATACACACACAGCTTGCTACCGTCGGTAATTAGACACTAGTGTACAGTCAATACATTCAGCTATGGTCAATACTCACAACACAGTGTACATAGCAGCGATGGACATCTCAGGTCTAGATAAAAGATAACAACGTATCATGTTTCATTATACTGTCTGCATTTTGTGGCGACAAGAAAAAACTTCACTTGTAAGCAACGGAAAGTAAACTTTTTCAGATGGCAGCATGCGGTTTGGGGACAGATGAGTGTGCAACAATACAGAAATGCATATAATAGTATGCAACCATGTCAGATGAGGGTGGGGGGGGGGGGGGGGGGGGGGGGGGGGGGGGTGGAGGGTGACAGGGATATAGCCCCAAGGCCTAGGGTAAATTTTGGGGGCATGGGCAAGTTCACTCATACATCTTATCAAAGTTCCTGTACACACTTAAATGCTTTGAAGTGCTCCTCCTTGTCCAACATTGGAGATATCTGCACATGATGTCTAATGAACCAAATCACTTGTGACAAAACTTGAAGAGCATCAGCCCAGAATGTTACATGCAAATATTTGACTATCTATATATATACCTTTAGGTATATGACAGGCAGGTCCTCTGGTTGTGATACAAGGCAGTTTATAATACTTTGTAGAGGGATTGTTGAACTCTGTAAATGAATAAAGAAAAAGTAAAATAAAGAAACAATAGAAAAGTTACATAACATACTGTTCACTTGAAACACACCTAGATAGTTTGCTACAAATTTCCTGTGATATGAAAAAAGTATCGGAATGCATGTTATCTTTGGCAATAATAACCAAAAAAAATCATATATATGATATTATATAGATAATATATTATTATATTATATATATAATAATATTATTAATATATTATTATATTATATATATAATAATATTATCATAGTCATCAATTGTCTGTACATCTGGAAAAGCTCAAAGAAAATGGTATTTCTTTTTCTCAATCCAATAAGTGTCTCTGAAAATGGTTTTACATTGCCTTTAGTTTTAGGCATGACTTAGGGCATGATTTGTACAGCCGATATCACTTACTTTAAAATAGGGACAGGTTTTTGCCACCATGCCGCAACCCACTCAGTCCTCCCCCTCACCCCCCCCCCTCCACAAGAAATAAAAATAAATGTTGAGCAAACTAGCAGAGAAAAATGTAAGATAAAAGAAGCCCCAAAACGTATATCTGAAACACTTTTGAGTACAGCTTTGTTCACGGCCTTAAAAATTGCCTTATTTTTATTTTTATTCAGAAATTTAACATATAGGGCATTACTTCTGTTTGCTATTCATTTATTCATTCATTTATTTGTTTCTTCACAATATAAATACAGAGAAGTTAACTAAGTGACAAAACATATCAACAACAGGGAAAATTGTGAAAGGAAGCACTCCAAAAAAACCCAGAGGGCTTGTCTAGTAGAGTGCGATCCCATAAGTAAATAGAGAGAACAATACAAGAAAACAGTAACACTTATATCCACCCACACACCAACCCAATATGTTTAAGAGCCAATGGTTTCTTACATTTCCTGACTTATTACTATACTTGAGTAAACCTCCTTATGGATAAATCTTTCCAAGCCTGTTAAATGGTTGTTATACTTGGTTGTTATACTCAGTGGTTAACGCCGATGCCTTCCAATCATAAGGTCCCCAGTTCGAGTCACTCCAAGATTAATGTATGTCGTCCAGTTACAGAGTTGTTGACAATTCATAATCATGGACGTTAAATATGAATGTAAGAGACTGACTTTGGTCAGCATGCGGCTTTGATAAGCCAATGAGGCTTCTTCGCGAGTTCCTGTTTGCAGGAGGATCTAAATACATACATACATACATACATACATACATACATACATACACACATACACACATACTTACGATAGTTGGAAGCTTGGTCAGGCAGTTCACCTTCTTAGCTCCATTATTCCCAGCCATGAAGATGTCATATCTGCTATTTGATGGTTTGTTGCTATTAGCCGATTGGTCAGTTGTTTCCTTAGGGCGGCTGTCCTAATGGATGAATATTCAAATGGTTGACCATAAAATGCTTAATTTCAAAATACAATTCCATTATTTCCAGCCATGAAGATGTCATATCTGCTATTTGATGGTTTTGTGCTATCAGTCGATTCGTCAGTTGTTTCCTTAGGGCTGTCCTATTGGACGAATTTTCAAATGGTTGACCATTAAATGCTTAATTTCAAAATACAATTCGCATTTTGTTTTTAGTATATGTCGTATTCTTTTCCGGCATACTATTAATACTAAATACAATACATGATATAATGTTACTATGTTACCTCTTGAATTTTGGTACAGTTTTAGCAAATATTTAGGTAGGAATTTTCATAAATGATAAATATGAATGTATTGTTGACCTGAAAACCATATTTGGAGGTTGCATATAGGATGTTTTGAAAGAACCAGACTGAGCCAGTTTATCTTGGGAGAAATTTTGAACGGAATATAAAATTGAGTAACCAATGTTTGTAACATTTCCAAGCATTTTATACCAAACTGTGACATTTACCTATCTACTGTAACTCAGCTCAAGGTCTGGGCACAAACTGAAGGTACTAATTCTCCAGGAAATTTGATTGAAAAAATATTCAAAATGTTAGCAAAAGTTTCAAAAGCAACATTAATAACCATTAAATATAAACGAAAATTATGCAATAAACAACATTTGTAACCATAGGTAGATAACCAAACCAAGCAGATTAAATCTTTCTAAAATACTTTTATACTAGACCAGAAAGATTAACAAAGCTCTAACCTTTGTACCATCTGATTTTCCTCCCTCGGGATTTTCTTCTTTTGCTGCTCGGAAGAGATCAAATGTGTCCTGGGATGGTTTGTAGTTGTTCCTTGGGTCGGTGTCATAGAAGAAGTCAAATCCGACCTAAGAGTGGAGACGTGAAAGCTCTTAAAGAAGTATGAGGTATTCTAGTACAAAGGTATAGAAAAGTCTGCCTATGTTTAACATTGCTAGCATAAAATATAAAAACATGCTGCATGATATGTCAGTTAAAAATAACCAAGCCAGCAGGCTCACAAATATCCACATTTGAGCGTTTTCCACCAAATGTGATGACCCCAAAATCAGTCCAGGCATTTAATTTGAAAATGTGTGATTCTGACATGCATTAATACCAATTTGCTAGTTTGGCACACATGTACCACAGGTTTTTCCCTGGGAAAGAAAGTATGGGAACCCCCTCCCCCAGAACTAAGGTTGACACAGGGGTCCCTGATAACCTGTGACAAGAAACTTACATTTTCACACTTTGTCACATGTTGGCAATCCCCATTTTACACACATTTTCACATGTTTTAGGACCACATGAGAATGTGAAAACATGTGATTTTCACTTGTAAAATTGGTTCCAAAATTAGGGTTCCACCCCCCACCCACTCAAGTCAGTCTGTGTTATTTTTTTACGTTTTACCTGTGACCCCATGTTTCTTTTAAGTGAAATATATCTGCAGCTGGTTGGCAGATTGCAAAGTTTAAAACACTTTGCAAATTGTCCACAACTATAAATCTTCCATGACTCGACTGTAAAGGTTCCAAAAGTCTGATATCAACTCTGAAGTGTTATTCTCAGATGTTCGAATTTAGTAGGCATGATGCTACGTCACTAAATATCTGCAAATACAAAGAATTTGTTCAAATATGAAGATGACCATGTAACTCGTTATATATACAATCAAAGCTAACCTTGTTGGTGTTAAGATGAAATGGAAAGAAGGTGTTGGTTGATGAAGGTCTGAAGAGGCAGAGGAAGATGATGTGTCCTAGAGTTATCACCCCAACATCAAAACCAAAGACAAATTTGGCCCTAGTATGGGTGAGTCAGAGAATGAATGAGAATGAATTGGATGAAAAAAAAAAATATTTGAATTATAAAAGTTATATATAGGAGTGTTAGCTCAGGAGTTAGTTTTAGGAGTGTTAGCTCAGTGGTTAACACCGGTGCCTTTCAATCATAAGGTCCCCAGTTCGAGTCACTCCAAGATTAATGTATGTCGTCCATTTACAGAGTTGTTGACAACTGACAATTCACAATCATGGACGTTAAATATGAATCTAAGAGACTGACTTCGGTCAGCTTGCGGCTTTGATAAGCCAATGAGGCTTCTTCGCGAGTTCCTGCTTGCAGGAGGATCTAAAAAACATACATACATACATACATACATACATACATACATACATATTGTGTTGATCATTTCAGTTGCATTTACAAGAAGAGTTAGTGACAACAGGGAAAAGAAAAACAGGAGGATAAGATTTATGGTTGAAAGTCTTTTCAATAATAATAATAATCAGCAGTTATTTTTACGACGCTTAAGCGACCACAAATGTGGGAGAAACCCGAAAGGGCTGATGGACTACAACTTACACGTCGGGTGGCTTCGAATTCAACATTTTAACTCAAATTTGGAATCTTTTCAATTTTCTTTTCAATTTAGAAAGTCATTTCAGATGGGAAAACCGTAGATTGCTCTTAGATGAAAAACACCCAGCTTACCATGACCCGGCCTAGAATCGAACCCGGAACTTCCCACTTGCTAATTGCCTCACTGCTTCAAATGCCGCCGCCTTTATCCACTAGGCCACAGCACAGGTAGTATGAATTGGTTAAATGATGATGTATAAATAGTACCCTCAAACTTTAACAATCTAAGTTGACTTATTATGCTGTCATTTTGCTGTCATTTTTGCTGTCATTTTTGCTGTCACTTTGCTGTCATATATGGAGTAGCTTTTACCTGCAATAGAGTGGTAGGCAGAAGGCAGAGAGGAAAGCCACCAACGGTTCACCCATGAACCAGCAGATGACGAAGACGGTGAACAACGAGTAAAACGCTTGTTTCGATGGAAAATCTTTCATTGTAAAGTAGATCCCGTAAAGGCTCCAAGCAGTACCTGAAATTTAAAAAAAAGACGACGAAACTTGGGAGGAAATGTGAAAATACAGGGAAAAATTCTGGGTTCAAGTTTTGCATAGCAGTTTGCTCTGAATGCACTGAAGTTTGTCTATTATAAAGTACTATGGTCACTGTGTACAAAGACTGATGTGCCTATTTGCACAAAAAGGGCTCTAAGGACCCCTTTGGAAATAAGCTCTTAGCTTAAAGGGTTATCCTTGGCATGTTTTTTTCTTTTTGATGCTTTTAAGTATATTTCCATCTTGTATTTTAAATGTTTCTCTATATGTGCAATTTTTTTGTATGTAGATGAAGAATGATAATTTGCTGAATAAAATCAAATCACAGCAATTTGCCCATTTTGCATAGTAATTTGCCCATTTTGCATAGTAATTTGCCCATTTTACATAGCAATTTGTCCATTTTGCATAGCAATTTGCCCATTTGCATAGTAATTTGTCCATTTTGCATAGCAATTTGCCATGGGATACCTGATATATTATTCCCTGGTATTGGAGCATTGAAGTTTACAATACCAGATATTAAACGGACTTGATCGAACTAAAACATTTACAAAACAATCAACTTACAAACCCTCATAAAAAAATAAGCTTCTTAACGTACCACCCAATTCAACAGTTAAATATAAGACTTTTGTGGCTTTAAAAACTCATTTACTAAATTTGTCAAGGATTAAATGAATAATAGATGTACTCGTAGAAAAGCATTACCGATGCAACATTTGCTCTGTTTGATAAAGACTAAGGCAGTATATATTATTCTGTGAAAAAATAAATCTTATAAAGTACTATGGTTCTGTGTACAAAAACTGCTGTGCATCTTGGCACTTATATAGCAAAATGACCCTTTTTACATAGCATTTTCAAATGCGATACTGGATACATTATTCACTGTAAGGATAAAGACAAAGCATCAAGATTTAGCCCAATTCTGACGCGGATAAGATCCACAACACTGGAACCAAACTGTACAAATATCAGATTTGCTTCGGATAATGGGCCCCCCTTAATGATCTGGGCCCCGATCGCCCGACCAATCAGTCCACCTCTGGAAGCAAAATTACTCACCGATGATTCTTATCACGATCAGGCCCAAGGCAGCGGGTGTGTCGTAGATGTTTTTGACAACTTGTGGATCGGCGTTGCCCTTGATGATGTACAGTGTCACGTGACTGATTGCAAACCCAGTCACGAAGAAGGCTAGTTTGATCTTTCCGACACCTCTCATGGTAAGTCTGGAAATAGTGTAGAAAAAGTAGTCTTATGAAAATATTACACCACTTTTATATCCATTCAAATTCTGATTAATTTTTGAAAGGAAATACTTTAACTACGAGCAAATGTACAAAAGCAACTGATTTAGTTTCGGTTTCATATCATTTTATAAGTTTATTATTAAAATTATTGTTAGGGCTGCTTGGAATCAAGTTTCAATCTTTCTGTGGTCTTCTGTTTTCCCATCCTCTTGTAGATCCTTGCTTCACAGTGACTTTCTTCTCTCCCTATGATATAGTCATCACTTTATGTATGTATGTATTTTAGATCCTCCTGCAAGTAGGAACTCGCGAAGAAGCCATCATACGCTTATCAAAGTCGCAAGCTGACCGACGTCAGTCTCTTAGATTCATATTTAACGTCCATGATTATGAATTGTATGTATGTATGTATGTATGTATGTATGTATGTATGTATATGTGATCTTCCCGCAAGCAGGAACTCGCGAAAGAAGCGATGGAGGCTTATAGACTCGCAAGCTGACCGAAGCCAATCTCTCGGCACACATCCATTTAACGTCCATGTCGGGAAGTTGTTATTGAACAACACCCTTGCCAGACGACACACATTGCTGTGGGCGGGGAATCGAACCGGGGATCTCATGACTGGGAGACGCCGGCGTTAACCACTAGGCTATACACTCCGCCTTTGTCAACTATCAACAACTCTGTAACTGGACGACATTAATCTTGGAGTGACTCTTTATGATCTGATACTTACAATTACTCCGCTGACGTGAAATTTTCTCCCTGGACTGCTTCACCGCAAACAAAGCAAATACGACAAACCAAAAACAATACATTTAAGACAAAAGATATTAATCTGTAAAATTCCTTTCAACCCACCGGGTTATTGTGTATCCTTTGGAGATAAGGACCAAGATCGATGCAAAGACCACTGTGCCAACAGATTTCAAGATGTGACCTACGAAAGAACGGTACACAACGAAATAAAAGGATAAATAAACTGTGAACTTTTTCTGCAGTTTTGCCACATTTTCACATGGAAATCAATTTAATATATCAATAACTAGGTTTTTTCAGAAAGAAAGAAAAAATATTACACTGACTAAAAATATTAGCATTAGTTAATCCGCACTGAAGAATTTGTGGCTTCCACTTATTTAACAGACACTAGGTTCAATGAGTGGAAATTTTTTTAACACTATGGTTAAGAACTGGAACGCTATCAAGGGTAGTACCCATGAAAAGTTCAAGATAACACAAAGTTAACAGCAAACAATAAAGTCCTTCTGTTACTTTCTAAAATTCCAACATAAAAACAATTAAACAATTTCGAAGTCATTTTCTTTTATAATTCATGTATCCATCCATTGATAATCGTGTAGCTCATTTACATAATACTGTTAGATATTTTACACTCTGAAAATTTGCATATATATACCTGCTGACTGCAATTCTTCTCTCTTAATTCCATCTTGAGCAAACTTGAGCCATCCACATCCCAGGATCAGTATACCGATTGTGTGCAGGAGAAGGGATCCAATCCATAGTTGAAAGGTCACATGGAGCATCTTCTGATGTGCAAGTTGCACTGTAAAACACCAACATAAATTATACAAATTATTGATTGGGTCAGAATGTAACAGTTGATATTAAAATCCCATAAAAATCCATTTAAACAATTTTCATTGTTGTCAATTTCACACAATGAATAATGAAGTTGATTTTTTTTGGCCAATTTGCTTTCTTCATATAGATTAATAATTACAATATTAAATGTCTCTACTAATGTTTTAGTCTCTCACAAGATCATTCATGACTTCCTCATGCAAAAACATGATAACATACACAGTTGTCTTCATTAGTTTGGGTTCACATTGTCTTTTGGTAAATCCTTGATAGGCCTACAAATGCAAAGTAACAGCTGTCTTAAAATGATTAAAAGTACCATCGATATGTAAAAGAGTTATAAGTAAATAGTTAACCTTAGACATTGTACAATTGATGAAGTCTCTATTCCATATCTTTGCTCAAAGTTATAACTAGCAATTTGATGGCTCTTTTCCTCTTCAGTGAAGAAGGCTAGCTCTTTAAAGCAGCATTTTGCGTTTGGTCGCCGTTTTCTACTTTTTTGACATCTCCATCGAGTTTTTCACATATATCAATCACAAAACAGCAAACTAAGACATTAGCCAAGTTTTTCCCTGCCAACAACGTTAATTGGCGAGTAATTAAGGATATTTGCAGATAATGAGAAAAGTGTCCACGACAAATTCCACATTTAAAATTAATCGCATACAGTTCCCCCAACCCACTAGTCTGAAATCAACCAATCTGAGATGCAGGTTTAGTTATGAGACGATGCTAAAAATAGATTCAAGACTTTGCGTTGGTACAACCAGGGAGTTGTTATGGAACTCCCTGGTACAACTGCCATATAGACTGTACACAAATCAAGCATGGTGTTGTATTACGTATTGGTCAATGGTCGTAGTTTTTAAATATTCATATTATGGGCGAGGTTTATTTGGATCCCAACGGAAAATATCTTGGAGAAAAACAAAGTTGAAAGTTACAAATTTTTCGACTTTATGCCACCATTTGAAGGAAGATTTAAAAAGATAAGCTAGTTATGAATGTCGTTATGGCATAGTGGAGTCAGTGAGGTTGAGAAAAATCATAGAAAAGGACACAAAATGCTGCTTTAAGTTAAACAGTCTTGTCCAGACTGAGACAATTAAGGCAGAAGTAAACTTACCACCAAAAATAAATCCCACGATGAAGAGCAAGGTAAGTACGATCATGAAGATTAATGACACAGGAAGATTGGCTAAGGAAAGGAAAATAAAAAAAAATTACAGAAAATAACTCATTGTTCTTAAATTTGAAGAGTTAACCCTGTGCCTCCCTCCTCCTCTCCCCCTCTCCCCCACCCCACCATAAAAAATTTACTTTTTGCAGAAATTTGCAACCAATTTCAAACAGTTACTGTAGTATCCATGGCAAATGATGTTGATGCTTTAAATTGTGAATATACATCAAATGTCTAGGCCTTTACAAGGATATTCTGGTGATTAAGAATTGGAAACCTAATATTGAAGAGTAAAAATGTTGCACACAATGTAACCTATTTTGATTGGCTAAACCAACTACTCCATGAAGTCTGATCACAGTAGGGGACCTGCGACATCATCTTTATCCTTGCAACCTGATACATAAATTGCTTAGCTGCCACTTTGTACTTAGAGTTTCATTAATATGTATCTTTCCTGTAGTAATATTGTTTTCCTCTGTAGATAAATGATGGACAAATTATCAAATTACCAGAGACATTTTAAGCTGAAGTGTCCCTTATGATATTATCCATTCAGCTGTTGCCAGGTGCATTTACAAAATACCACAAAATTTGAGAATAAATTCAATATCTTTGCGATACAAAATTCTATGAGGATGTGGTTATTGACTAAAGGTACAAAAAATAGTCAGCAATTTTGCTAACTAATAAAGCAATCAATTTCAGCCACCAGAAAATCCTTTCAAATACTCATTAATGTATATTTAAGATAATTAAATCAAGTCATGCTTTGCAGTATACTTACTATCTTCATCAGCAGAAAACTCTTTAGTCAGTCCGTCCTTATTATTCACAAGATGCAAATTGTAGTCCAGAAGTTCAATGCCATCATTCTGTTGGTGGTGACAGTTCATGACCGTGACATAATACCATTGTTCTAGGGGATACTCAAATCGCTTCATCCCTTTGCACCTTATTTTCTGGAAGCAGAAGTTTCATCAACAACAGAAATGATTAAGGAGAATGATTTATGACATGAGTGGTTATCATAACGACTACAGAGCACTGGTGGAAGAGAAAAACTTTGACAGAAAAGAGTTAGGAAAGTAAAATCAGATAGACAATTAAGTTCGGAATTATAAGAACAATGGAACTTTATTTCTTATTGCAGCCAAAGTTACAAAACAGGCTGAAATACAGAGAGATGTGCAATGTCCATGCAGTATGTTTCATTAATATTAATATTTAACATGTATAGCAGCATTAATGGATAAATCCATTTGGGCTTTAATGGGATTAGAACAAGTGGTCATTCTGAATTACCTTGATATCATCTTCAAAGGGCTCACAGGTTCCAACACCATCCCACAAATGAATGGTCATAGAAGCTCTTTCAATCATCTCATAGCAGTCCTAAGTGGAAAAAAAAAATAGTGGTTACATCAGGTGATCGACACAACTAAAAAAAGAACACACACACATCCACAAATTGTACCCTGACTCTGGCACAATCTCCCCCCCCCAGCCCATACATCTCGAGAAGTAGAATTTAGAGATCATGGTGGTAATCTTGAAGGGAATTGCATCAGGTTATCATATTCAGGGCATAAGTTATTTTTCAAATTTTGCATAGCAGTTTTGAGGGCTCTGTACTTTGTCCCTTATAAAATACTATGTTTCCTGTGTACAAAAACTGCTATGCATCTTGGCACTAGTATAGCATCTTGCCCATTTTGCAGTGCGATACAAGGTAACTTATTCCCTGATAGTATTGCTTTCATGCATATTAATGATGTGTAACTATACTTAGTTTTATGTCTTCTCCTCTTAGGTTTTCCATTTGATCTCCTTTATGTTGCTTTCCAGAGTAATAATTCTTTATGTGTGTAATAGTTCTATCCAGCAAAATCTTGGGAAGATCTTAGGGGCAAACCCTTTAATAAGTACTGCACTATAATAATTCTGTGAAATTTTATTGAATATTGCTGGAAATAACTGTACATTAATGCTGTGATAAAAACAAAACACAAACCATGTCATTTCCATGTCTTCTCACAGCAGGCCATTCCTTAGACCAATCACTGAATATCACAATGTCAGGACAGCAGAAATTCTGCAATACAAGGGATATAATTCATCAATTTGTAGTTAGACATAATTCCAAACAAGAGCCTATTTTTATTTATATAAATCTGAATGCTCACAGTTACAATGCATTTACACTCCATGCTTGTATCAAAAAATAAATAAATTAATACAAGTGAGGACAAGTGTATCATAGAAATTTAAAAAAAAACAACTCTAGTTGTATTAGCCCTGTGGGTCATTTTTCTGTCTGTCACACTGACCAAGGGTATGTATATGCAGAGAATAAGAATGATCAATTGTAGCTAGGGCAGAAATACTTACAGCTGGAATTATTATGTCATAATACAGCAGTCCTTCTCCATTTGGTTTGAAAACAAATCTACCCAAGAAAGCCATATGCTGTCAAATTAGAAAGAAAACATGAAAATACATGAAACTGCTTAAGAACACTCAATGACATTTTCAAAAGAATATTGAAAAATGTATGTATAGGCCTGGAGCTCCATACTATGGTCAGTGTAAAAGTATGAAAAGTGTAAACACATTTGGCATCAATTTCAAAAATTACAAAAGAAACTTTAGACACAGTTATCATTTGAAAAGGTCACTCTGGCCACCTTAGTCTTAAGTTATGGTAGGCTAGTAGAAGTAGTAGCAGTCATTAAATAAATATAAAAAATCGCATAGTGGCCTAGAGCCTAGACTAGTCTATAGCTCATGCCTATACAATTTTCATAGTCTACAGCCTATAGGCCTATGCTAGGCCTAGTGAGTGAAGCCTAACTTAGGGCATGCTTAGGCCTAGTGTCCGTTATAATTTAGTCGCCACCACATTAAACAGTGATAAAAATGTTTTTCATTGATAAACATTAACAGCTCGTCTGTTTGAAATAGATATGGGAAAATAACAGTAGGCAAGACTGTAAGTAAAGTATTTAGACATCTAGACCTTAGGCTAACCTTAGGCTAACACTAAGTAACAGTAAAGAGTGTCGGTGTCTTACCGTATATGGGTCAGTCCGAAAGTTAGTTCCTGAAATCATCAGCCCATCTCCATCAGAGACACATATCAACACCAGGAATGTCACATACAAAATATTCAGTTTCAACCCCATGTTCTAATTCTCAGAAAATATGACTGAAATATAACCAAACTAGACCTCGTTAATTCTGCGTTCACTGACCCCGCATATGCCGTTCCTATCTTGACATCGTACGTGCCTTAATGTAAAGCATACATATACGTTTGCAGCCAACAGAAATGCAAGTGTAAGTTGAATGGAACGTCCAAAGAACTATTTCTATGGGGACGTCACAATTGCATTTCACACAGTGATTGGATAAGAGTTATAAGACGTAGGGTGAAGCATACCATTTTAAAAGGTAGTTGCCATTTGGCGGGCACATTAGTAGCGTATATACAGTGCAGTTCAAACTTCCATGTAAACGACAACGTTGCTATGATGGTGATTCGGTCCAAGGAAATGATGCACGAGGATAACGTTCACGTTAAAATACAAATTTTACAAACTCAATGAAGAGTTCACCACAACTATTATTAGTTCCTGGACGAGTTTTTCATATCCCCCAAAGTTCCTATCTCCTGCAAAAGTGAATAGCGCCATCATTCATATCTTCACATCTTCGAAATGATATAGTCATGGCGCTGAAAGTATTTTTTTACTGAAAGCACAGAGAGCTTCAGCTTTAGGAACATTCCATAGTCTCTATTGGAAATTGACTTAAGATTCCCCGCAAAGCACTTAACTATAATTCAACTATATGATGAATTTGTCATTACTAACTTAGTTCCTTACAAATCTTTATAGAAACCAGTGAAAACAAAGCTACTAAAAATGTTAATAGCGCCACTACCCCAAATATCAATAGCGCCACTAGCTTAATTAATCTGTTGTAGGCGATTCGGATACGCGAACTTACCAGTTATCTAATAGTTTAGACCTTCTAGCTATAAGAAAAAGGGCCACAGTCTCGATATTGGAAAGGCCTCAGACGACAGTTTCTTTTTTTGATTGGGAATGAGAACTATGAAAAATCAGGAAATAATTGTTTCCACTTTTATGTGATATTGAGTAGACTCTGGAGCCAAATCGTCATACCCGATAAACAAAGTTAGTCCTTGATGCTGGCTATGCGTACAACGTAAATATTGTGCTTATCATAAACATAATGTAAACTAATAATTTAATTTAATTAGAATTAAAATTTGTAAACTTATATTTAAAAAAAATGCAAATGAAAACGTGTGATAGAACCGATTCGGAAGAGAATTCGATTGACACATAACATTATGCTGTCCATAACATTATGCTGCTAATTTAAGGGTAACCACATAGTCATATTTCAATGTTTCTCACAAGACAGGCATCTGAACTACAAAAGTTGAACATAATCAATATTGCTATTTTGCTCTGTATCTATACGAATAACGCTGAAATTTCAAAACTGTGTTCTTTTTTTGGAATTTGGGAGTTCCGATATACATGAAGCTAGACTAAAAACTGTACTCTATTAATTGCACCTGCAAATTCCATTTAAATATCTAATATCCTATACCGCGGTATATACAGATGTCGTCATTTATCAGATGGATACCTCGGAACCCCTTTAAAACATTCGTATATAATGCTCAGTCAGTTTGACAGTCTCACAGACTTGGCCAGAAAGTTGAGTGAACTTAAACGGCACGAAGGTTTTTTTTTTATTTTACCTGCACAGAAAGAAATTAAGAACTCTGGCCTCAATCGAGTTGACAAGTCGCACTCTAAAATCCTAGAACAGGAACCGAACGAACGTGAAAGAGAGCTCTTTTCTGCTTTTGATCTCCTTTACCACGTCTTTCTTGATTCAATCAACATAATTACTGAGCTAGAGACAGAGTGAGAGAGAGGAGAGAGTGTGAGAGGATGGAGAGAGATATAAAACAAAAATGAGAACGCGTGTTTCATCCGACGATACTTGTTTCCTTTCAAGTAGATAGACACCGATGGACGACTTAGATACCGGCTTTTAAAAGACAGGTGTAATGGGAGCCAATTTACTACCATGACAGCGCTGAAGCTCAGCCTACAATACGTTAAAGGTATAGTATATAGTTAATATACCCGCACTTGTCGATACATATATAGTGCTCTGTCACACAGTTGGGACAATTTTTTTCTATACTGTAGTGTCATGTCCCGCTTCAGAGCACCCTTATTTGTCAGTACGAGCAGTATGAATATCATGTTTGTATCAGATCAAGGTTAGGAACTGTTTGTACTGACAATACCAGTGCTTTAAGAGCATAATATTGGGAAATTATATTAGAAATTGTCCCAACTGGCTGGCTCTGTGCGGTGATGTATGAACATGTATGTAGATATTACCCTGATACTTCTGTTTTGATATTTAAAATAAAATTTGAAGGTTTTATTCGTCTTGCATCAAGGTAAGACGTTCTCACGCGATTTTTACAACATTTAATCCTCTTTTGTTATTTTGGTCATTGCCCAGGTAAATTATCACACTCGCATACTCAAGTGTGCACAATTCAAACAGTCGCTCCTGCATGGGGCACTATATGGTGGGTCATTTTGTAAATGTCCCCTGAATGGCCGGGACTTCCCATTGGGAGCAGGTCCTCGCAGGTCCTAATTTTGACACCTGCATGGTGAAGGGAGGCAATCAACATAATATGCGTTCGCCAAGAACATAACGAAATGAACATGCCGAAGATTCGAACCTGTAATTGCCTTTATTTTATTTTATTTCTTAACAACGAACCGCCTTCGACTTGCCAGAGTTGTTACTT